>JAUJYS010006726.1:0-10106 GCA_033995665.1 Melogona broelemanni | reverse complement strand
ATAGAGACACGAGGGTGCAGTAGTCCTGTGGTGCACTAGGCGCTACGGTGACTTTAAAAAAAAAAATAATAATAATAATTGATCCACTGCCGAAACACTCTTGGGAAATAGGAATGTTTGTAGGGGGTCAAACTTACATATTGGCACATTCACCATTCTGGTGTGACCCGCTCTTCTAACCCTTGTTACTGCCGGACTGACAAAGGCTATAATCAAAGGCTGTCACAAATGTTTATTTGTTGCATGCATTAATGCAGTGTTTCCTAAACTTTTTGGCTCGCGGAGCCCTTTTTAGGGTCCGTTGACGGGAAAAACGGCTAATATTTTTTTTTTGGCGGGGCCCCATTAATGGAGTTAATGTAAGTTAACAAGTTAAAACTGTTAGCTGCAAGCTAAAACTTAAAACTTAAACTGAAGTTAACAAACGATGGTGGTTTATAAAATACACGCAGAGTATCTTACTATCGGGCTTTAAAATCGCTATTTTTTATTTACATTTAATCAGTTTTTCTCAATTGAAGTTAACAAGTTAATGGAGTTTGGACACATGTTAATGATCTGATATGAATATGCTAATGCATATTCATTGCCCAAACTGCTTTTTTGTATTGATAAATGAACATTTTTTGCGAAAGTTGAAAATCTGCTATTTGTACAATATCGAAATTTCTGAAATCTTTTGGTGTAAAATATTAAAATAATATTACAACATTTTTTTTTTCTTTGGTACCTACTAATAAAACTTTATTATTTTTCAGGACTTTTGGGAGGTTTACCAATTATTGGTCCCCTTCTGATTAACTTGGGCTTGTAATCATTTCATTAAAAATTACTTTATGACAGATTATGAATAATAATCAATTGTGAAATATTATTTTTTTGTTTTATAAATTTGTGAAATCATTGTCAAAGCGAATGTGTCACCGTATATTACAATTTAAATAAAATTAATTATTTCGTGAACTAGTAATTTGACGACGTCGTCGAGTCGTTTCCGATTCCTGGTGACGCCATGGACAAGTGCTCTCTAACTGGACTGATTCGATGACTTGTTCTGCAGTGGAGTGGCATATTTATTTTTTAAATCACGGTAGCGCTAATCACTACAGGATTACTGCGCCCTCGTGTCTCTATCTTGGTTTTCCTCTTAATACAGGGAAACCATACCATTTCCAACTCCAATAAATATATCGTAATCACAATGTGCTCAACAAGTGCTCTCCAACTGGGCCGATTCGATGACTTGTTCTGCAGTGGAGTGGCATTTTTGCTTAATCTTATTTTATACTTAAATCATAAATGTATGATCTCTGTATAATATGGAGAAAAGGCGGACCATACCGGATTTGTTTTTTATTAATCAAATTTCTCATATTGCATGCAATGCATTATGCCCCTTACAATTACAATCACAATGAAGAGACATTTGGATAAACATGAACGAGATCGCAAAACAATGCGAAATGATGACAGGATTACTGCACCCTCGGATCTCTATGGAGATATGTGAGGGGCAGGGAAGGGAAGGGATGAGGGATGGTAAGTACATGTGAAAAAATGCAATATTTGAATTACTGCACCCTCGGATCTCTATGGAGATATGTGAGGGGCAGGGAAGGGAAGGGATGGCATGTATATGTGAAAAAATGCAATATTTGAATTGAGTCAGTTCCCATTCGATATCCCATAACAAGTGCAATGTTACAGTGATGGGTGTAACATAGGGCGAGAAATGATTCAAATGATGGTGCAAGCAGCTTTTGACATATGCTTTTCGATGTACATGAGTGTGAGTCGGTGCGCATTGACCAATTTGGTTCTCGCAATAGTTAATAATGTGCGGCCGTCTTTTCCAGTCTGTAATGCTTCCGACTGCGGTGCGGACGGTCCCTGGTTCGATTCCCGGCAGATGCTCTCGTTTATACGACGAGCCTGGGGTACTGGCGTCACCCCTGAGCTTCCACTAGGGAGTCCAGAGCTTAGGGGTGGATCCTGCAGCCTGGTTATACCAGCTGCCATTCCTCTTCCCTTCCCCTCACATATCACCAAAACGACACGAGGGGTAGTAATCCTGTAGTGATTAGCACTACGGTGATTTAAATAATAATAATAATAGTAAAGTAACGTCCCCAACTGTGATTGCAAGCACTCAAGTCTTTGCAAACTAATCAATTCTTTGTAAACTAATTATAGACTAACCGAGTGGAATCTGACGAACACATTCAGGATGAAATGGAATTGCGTTTCCGCCAGTTATGCAAGCGACTGACGTCTCTGAAAACTGAGAGTGAAGAGGTACGAAAATGATTTTCTATTGCAGACACATTGATAGAGTCACGATTCAAATTAAGTTAAAAGAAGCGTAAGATTTTTTTCTATCGCTTGGTGTCAACGTTCCTATTCAAAATTCGTTGTCTACCAGATCTGGAAGACGCTAGAGACGGCCGAAAAGTCGCTGATGGAAATGATCAATGTGAAGGACTACGATTGCGCGCCACTCTTTGACGAGGACAAGAATGCCAGGAATTTGTGTGCCAAGCCGCCGGAGACAGTCACTCTCAAGCTGCGTGCCGATCGGCAGGAGACCGAGGAGTTCTATCTCGGAGTAAGATATACCATTCTGCACCGTGAGGCGCAAAAATCCATAACCCTTTTTAAAAACTTTCTATTAAGACAACTTGAGTGTTGATTGTTTTTCTGTCTGTTTGGACATCATTGCGGCCCTTTTAAACCAACTTGCACACGTCCTAGAGACTAGAAATTTTGGAATCTAGTAGATCTCGCGGAACATTTGAATCTATCAAAATTTCATGGTGTTCTTCGAATCCTGAAAAAAAGTTATTAATTATTTAGTTGAAGGCGATTGGCCAAGGCTATGACAAAACGTCCATTACAAATAGCCACATTTGCCCGCATTTGCTCATATCTGCCCACATTTGCCCGCCTTTGTTTATGTGAAAGTTTTTTTTTTCTCAGAAAAACGAAGTTTTTTGCATTTACTTGTTATATTTTTAATCACTGTCGAAGATCATCCAATTTTTATAAAATTTGGTACAAATGATCAGGGGCGGACTTCTCAAGGTGCCCTGACTTTCCCTGACTTTCAATGACAAAATCTAAAAAAAAAAAATTGGGGATAGTCCGCCCCTGCAAATGATAATGAAATGTTAACCTACATTTTGTTTATTTAACCCTTTCGCTATCAGTGGTCCCACTGTGTTTAACCTTTGCCCGTTAATATTTACCTTCGCCCTGTGACTTTATAGATAAATTTTTATTGTAGCTAGACCCCTTTCAAATAACATTAATTTAAAGAAAATTTAAGTTAAATGCCTGGATACATTTGTAAATAATTTCTGATGTTAAAGGTCAGCTGGGGCGCATGTGTCCCACTGGTAGTCAACTGAAAATCCATTGACCCTGTTTAAATAATAATTGTGTTGAAATTGTCTTGACTATACCAAGGCGACTTACAATTAAACCTTACAAACATTGTTACTTTCCAGAAATTCCACGACTACACCCTGGGCAGCAACCTGACTGTGCGGCTGCAGTCCAAGTACGAGACAATGCGGCGAGCCATCGGTGAATTGAACGGCTGTGGCGGAGGATCTTTGGCAGGCAGTGAGCGCTCTGTCTCGCCCACCGGCTCTTCTGCCTCCTCCCAGCACTCCGGCTCACGTCCCTTCCATCGCAATTCGTTCCTCTCACAGAAGCCGCGTCGCAAACGTATTGGTCGGATCCCGTTGATTGGCCAACCCAAGCTGTTCGGTGGCAGCCTGGAGGAGTACTTGGAGATCACCAATCAGGAGATTCCAATCATCATGCGGAGCTGCATTCGGATTATTAATCTTTATGGTACGTTGTTTGTTTTGGCATATCTATCCTAGATTATTCAGTCATTACACTTATTGAAACTAGACAATAAAGATGTAGAATGGAAATGTTGAGCATTTACTTTTCGATAAAATTGATCTAATATGGTTATTTGGTTTTCAGGTCTTCACCACCAGGGGATTTTCCGTGTGTCCGGGGCCCAAGTAGAAATCAACCACTTCAAGGAGTCGTTCGAGCGGGGCGAGGATCCGCTCAGTGACGTCACTGACGCAAGTGACATCAACTCTGTGGCGGGCGTCTTCAAGCTCTACCTGCGCGAACTTCGGGAACCCATGTTCCCGATTTACTACTTTGATCAACTAGTCGAAATTTCTCGTGAGTTTTATTTCTCAAATTTTGATAAAAACGATATCCATGGTTACGAAAATTGAAAAGTAAGACAAAAACTGGGCAAGACGCTTGTGAAACTATATGTAATTTACTAATTTTATGTGTTATTTAATTCCGCAGGTATGGATTCTAAACCTAATCGAGAGTTTGTTGCTAAACTCAAAGATTTGGTTGCCAGTCTTCCGAGATCAGTTTTTGTTGTGATGCGCTATCTGTTTGCTTTTCTAAATCAGTGAGTATGATTGAATTTTTCCTTTTAAAATTTTAAATTTGAATGGCAGCGGTGGATTCTTCATGCATGCAACAAAAGGTGACTTTTCAGCGAAAACAATTGCCTAATATTTAAAAGTAATTCAAGTTTTAAAAAAATCGAAACCCATACATCTTCCCCCCTCACCCCAAGAATATCTATTATTGCTTAACCATTGAAAAATACTCTGGCTGCCGCTGTAAGTGGGCACTTTTGAAGTGATTGATTGATAGCAATTGACCGTCTCTTTGCAGTCTTTCGGAATTCAGTGACGAAAACATGATGGATCCATACAACCTTGCCATCTGTTTTGGCCCAACTCTTCTCCCCATTCCCGAGGACAAAGATCAGGTGCAGTACCAGAACCTTGTCAACGAGCTCATCAAAAACATCATCATATACCAGGAAGAGATCTTCCCGCAAGATGGCGGCATCAGTTACGAAAAGTACATCAGTTCTGAGGCTCCGGATGAAAAGTAAGCAATCAGTTCGCTGTCAGCATTTATTCCTCTCAGTCAAGTCTCATCATAAAGATATGTATAAAGGAGTCACTATTTGTGTAGGATCTTAATAATTTTTAATGATTTTCTTTAGACATACTTTATTTGTGAATTATTTATTGTCTGATGTAGTTTGATTATCTTGTTGGATTAATCTTGTCATTTTGTTAAAATATTTACAGATGTACATATTTTGTCTTTTGAAAAACTTTTTTTAAAAACTTTATAGTGATGTGGAGGAAGCTCCAGTGGAACCAATATCTGAAGAAGATGCTTATGGTGGACATTGCGCCATTGATGACAGTATGTTTCTATTCCAATAATTCAAACGTTAAAAATTGTTTTTGTGGCTTATTAAATTTCCTGCATTACGATTGAGGTTGTCTTAAATAACCATTTCCTGCCAATTACATAACTTTAGAATATATACTGGCTCAACAAGTTAATGATCAAAAATAATTCCAATAAAATAATATACATGTTTACTTTTAGGTTTGAAAGAAAGAGACATTTCTCTCCAACTATTTGGAAGTAAGTATACTTTCCCCCACAAATTATCATTCTGGAAATTATGTTTCATTTATATTTTACCTTACTACCGATAGTGTATTTTTTAAGCAGTATTTATTTCAAGCATAATGACTAATTTAAGCAAATGAATTGAAAATTCTATAGAATCCGAAGTCCTGGAAGCAGTTGCCCAGTTCGATTTCGTGGCTCGCTCCGATCGTGAATTGAGTTTCAAGAAAGGAGATTGTCTAGTGTTGTTCACTCAAGTGTCCAATGACTGGTGGAAGGGCAGTGTGGACGGAAGGCCAGGACTAATACCCGACCAGTACATTCTTCTCAAGATAAGGTGAGTGGGACAGTTCCCGTTTCTGTTCCTACAGAAATTAAAGGTACATTTTTGTACCATCCGTCTAGCTCGGTGGGTATGGCAACAACCTGCTGAGCGGGTGGTCCCGGGTTCGATTCCCGGCGCAGGCTCTCGTTTATTCAATCCTGGGGTACAAGTAAAAATGGGCTCTTCACATATTGCCTAAGCAACACTAAGGGTGAAGAATCTCCAGCGGTGATATTCACTCAGTGAGGGGAATTCCCCCTTTAAAAAGGAACATAGGTTCCTAAGTTTCTCAAAAAAGGAACCAGTTCCTGGGAACGGAATTTTTCAGTTTCATTAATACCCAACACTGAATATTCACTCAGTGAGGGAAATTTCCCCATAAAAATAAAAACACCTAGGCATTTTTAAGTTGCTCAAAAAAGGAACCAGGAACGTAAGAAAAGTTCCGTTCCGTTAATACCCAACATTGTATTTAATTATGAACATTTCGATGCGGTCAAAATCGCCATGGGGACTTTCATTAGGGCTCGTTGGCATTTGGTAAAAGAGCGAGTTAAACTTTTTGCAAATGCATCAATGTTTATTGAATAGCTTGTTTTAACTTGTTTTAATTTATTCTAACTTAGCGACGAGCACAAGGAGAAAGGCGGCAGTGGAGACAGCATGCGACGTCGTGCCAGCAGCAGCAGCGACTCGTTCACCACGGGCGGCGCCACCGTCGCCTCCATCGGGACGTCCTGCCCCAAGACGTCGCTTTCCACTGACCGGCTGACCGAGAGCGCGTTGACCGACAAGATGCCGCGCCACGCCCCGCTCACGCAGAGCAAGTCCACTCCGCACATTGTCCTGCGTTCACCGACGGCGCTGCACCAGTCCCAGACGCCACCTGGATCACCTGGAAAATCTGTTCCATGCACACCGCGCTGTCTGCCACCTTCGCCGCTACTTAAACGTCCGCCCTCCACAAAAGATACCGTTTCTTTGGTAAGTCTTCCTAATGTTTAATATACTGCAGCATTCCGAATTATTGGAACCGGTACCAGTTCCTCTGATGGAAAAATGGAACCAGTCCCTGTTTCAGTTCCTACATACATTAAAAGGAACCTAGGGGTTCCTATGTACCTGGAACTTGGAACCTGGAACTTTTTCGTTCCTTCGATTAAAAATATTGTTAAAATTCAATAACATCTTGACTTTGTAGTTTGTACGTGAAGATTCCCACGCTGTATTTATTTTCATCCCGACATACGGGGATCACCAGAATTTTTTCGGGAACTTAATATGCCGATTTGCGGACACAGTCAGATCCGCTGCCAACACACATTGAAAAATTGTACTCTTAGAAAATTACACAGAAATGGAACCCCGTTCCAGTTTCTCAAAAAAATTAAAAAAGATCCTAAGCGTTCCTAAGTTCCAAAAAAAAAAGGAACCAGTTCCTAGGAAAGGAACTTTTCCGGTTCCGATCATACCCAACACTGTCGAATGGTAGACCAGACATAATGGCTAACTTGCGTCCCATTTTGTCTTAGGGTCGGCGACCGCTGGGCAGCGACGGTACCTCACCAGACGACGACCGCGGCTCCGGCAGCCTCTGCGACGACCAGGTGACCGACTCACCCGAAGAGCTACAGCGCCACCTGGACCGCGCCCTGGCCCACGTCTTCTCCAGCATCGAAACTCTCGAGAGCGGCTCCACAGCCCTGAGCAAGCACCACGGCAGCAAGAAACCGCCGAATTACACGCCAGACCTAGTCATGGACCTCCCCTTGGCTTCCACCGCCGAGGACGCTAGCCCGCCAGCCGCCAGCCGCGAGCCCCACAACGATGACGTTGAACTCACTGCGGCTGAACGATTCGCCCTGTCTAACCGACACACGTTGAAGAAGGCGTCTCGGGGATCGTCGTCCTCGGCCGCCACTGACAGTCGTTCTCCGCTCACTTCACCGCTGCCGTCCCCTCCGGTGGTCGCCGATGCCGAACGGTCGGTGCCACGGAGTCTACATCTCAAACCGGCCCAGTCTCAGTCGGCCCCGGCCTCACCGTGTAAGCCGTCGTTCGACTTCGGCTCACGGACGACGTCGTCGTCATCGGCTACTTCCTCCGCGGCTTCCTCGCCAGGTGTTTCGAGCTTCAAGCCGCAGCTGGCCACCGTCAAGGTCAGACCGCCGGTCATGCGGAAACCAGCTGCGCCAACGGCAGGTGGAAGCCAACAGGTGTCGCTGTCGTCGAGTGAATCGTTGCAGCAGGTGCTGGACTGCAAGGAACTGAAACAGACCAGCTGCTAGGTGGTGCACTCATGCTCCTCCTTTATTGTGTGTTTAATGTGTTGGGCGTGTTAATACGGCTTTAGCCTGTCCGGATAGTGCAAAATTCAATAATTTTGCACCAGATCTTTGTCTATAACCTCAAGTGTCGCCATTTTAATTGTTTTTAAGATAGTCTATGCCATTTATTGGGGGAAAAAATATTTTTAATTCAGCTGCGGTGAATAGTTCAAGAGATTATATACGACTCCTCGACGTTTCAGCTCTATACGATGGGCACACTTGCACCAGTATCCCGTTATCCTACATAATCAAACAGAGTTTCCGCCATTTGGTGTGCACAAATTCTTGTGCGCACAAAATCCTAAACTGCCTCAGTAACGCAAAGGCCACGTTGTGACGTCGTGATTGTAGCAATATTCGAAGGAAGCTTCCGAAAGTGCTGCCTATCCTCTGACTGGCTTAAGCGCTAGTTATCGGAAAAAATAAGAGACCGTGCGGGGAATCGAATACGGGCAAATATAAAAAAACGTGGTTAGGTACAGCGCCGAAATAAAGACGAACAGAGTCTGGCGAACTCTCTTTTATAAATAATAGTAGATTATTATTTTATGTAGCGGCGGCATTTGCAAACCACAACTCAATGTGGGCGCAGTGATCAACGAAAAGTCGCTTCACCACGCGAAAAAAAAAATCCTTTTGAGAATCCTTGGGAGGATCGAAAAGTATTCGTTTTCGTCAAAAATATTTTTTTTTCGCGTGGTGGCCGCGTGGTGAAGCGACTTTTCGTTGATCACTGCACCCACATTGAGGAGCTGTTTGCAAATGCCGCCGCTACATAAAATAATAGTCTACTCGAGAGTTGTACACAAATCTATCCCCAGTCTTGTCCTTGTTTTTTTGTTTTTATTTTTAATAGTCCACTATTATGTATAAAAGAGAGTTCGCTAGACTCTGTTCGTCTTTATTCCCGCGCTTACCGAACCACGTTGTTTTTATATTCGCTTGAATTATAGAAATCCTAACTCAACTATTATTACTGAATGTCGAACACGGGATCGTCATATTGCATACCTGTCGCCTGTGTATCTATTTTGCTCGTGCTCATTATGGTTTGAAGACTTCGAAAAAATTTTCTACACATATGTATTTAAAAAAATGTACATATTGTATCGAAATTTTGAAATATGTTTTGCACAATTAAAAAAAAAAATTACTCGTCAGTTCTCATTTGTGGTCAAATTATGTTGAATAATCAGAAAAGGGCTGTGGGTGGTTGGTACATGATCTCGTTTTTATCTCCTACTGATTCTCGTACTCGTTTTTTAGTAGTACATACGAATGGATAATGCTGCCGTCTCCATTTCCTAATGGTCTAGGTTACACCCTACCCTCGCCCTACCACACTACTCCTGAAAGAGTTCATGTCACAATAAAAATGAATAACGGCGCCTACGAACACCTCAGAGTTCATGTTACGTATACTTTTGGTCTTAAGGTATCGTGATTAGAAATACGCCTCGAATTTTTTTCCTTGTTTTCTTCACCCAGAAACATTTTTTTGCTTACTCTGAATTTATTGGCAAAAGAAACCTTTTTGTTAACTATTTTCAACCAATTTCGGCAATTTTCGTATATCATGCGCGCGCATATCTGAAACAATTTTTTTTATTTTGATTTAAGGAGGATTGAACATTCATTTGAACGTTTTCATAGATTAATTCGCGCAGAAATTAATCATGTTTTGAAATCTTCTATTTCTTGTAAACTGTTTTGCCACAATACTTTGCATATGATAGCTCATGATTTTTTCCAAAAATTTCGATTTTTTTAAAACGTGAGTTAGGAGTCAATTCGTATAGATATCGACATTTAGACAATAAATATGTAATCAGCACCGTCGTATTAATCAGAATAAATAATAAAAACAGTACTTTTCACACCCTCGAAAAAATTACGAATTTTGATAAAAATTCCATAGTATAGCTCATGATTTTTTCCAAAAATTTCGATTTTTT
>JAUJYS010006725.1:0-10106 GCA_033995665.1 Melogona broelemanni | reverse complement strand
ATTCTGCCAAGAAAACTCATGAGGCTTCTGCTCCCTGAAGTCACCAGGTGTCGGGGGATCGAGGGTCGGGGTCTGGAGACGACAGAAGGACTTAACAACAACATGTATAGTAGAAGTAGTAGAGGTAGTACAAACCAATAGTTTATCTTCCAAAGAGATATTTTCAAGTGTAGAGCTAGATGTACCGAATGTACACAATGTGTAGTACGACGCTCACGACTCGAATATGCACAAGATGAACAAGATTCCAAAGTCGGTAACAAGAACTGATACAATTGTTTTTCAAAATTTCAGATCTTTGTCCTACGAGCAAAACGCAGAATGAGGGTGATGAAGCTAGCAAGGAGAAATGGTCGAATCATGTTGATGATTGCCATTTTTTTACTCATTTCAGTCACTGCCCAGAAAAAGGACGAGGTAAAATTTCTACTGTGAAACAATAATGTAATAATAATGTGTAGTTACGATGTCTAGGATTTCAGGATGTCTAGGATTCTAGCATTGCTACATTGGTCGCATTTGTCGTACGTTTATAAATATGGAAGCAATGCTGTTTTACTACAAGAGTGTTCGCCAGACTCTGTTGTTCGTTTTACTTTCCGGTGCTGTACTGGAATATTTTCCCTCTTGTCATTTAAAGTTTCAACTGTGTGATAAACTTGAGAAAAACCACGTTGAGAATTCCAAAGAACAGATGCTCCTATAATGTAATAGATTATCGGTCAGGTACAGTGGATGAGTGATATACGTTTGGGTCAATAATGATTTGAGTGCGAATAAAAAATAACTATAACCGATTAACGCTAACGATTACAATTAACGATTAACGAAAACGCACAAAAAAGGAAAGAGCCTGCAACCAACATGTAATAAAAAAGACGGCGCAGCGCACATTATTTATGAATTCTTAATAACACTTACAAGATAAGATAATTTTTTCAAAGATTGTAATACGGGGAAATGCAGTATAAATGACTTTTTGAAGTTCAATAAATTCAATTTTTCCTCTACGAATTTTGCATTTTGGAGGCGACACTGCGGTAGAGCAACTGGCGCGCAATGCATTAATAGCGTGCATTGATGTGTCAGTGCTGAAATGACGATTCCCAATTTCGCGCGAGTGCTGCTGCTGCGGGTGGACATTTGAAAGAAAACTGAAATAGCTCATAGGTTCATAATGATTTACTCCATATCTGTGCCAAACTTCATTACAATCCGACCAATTTTAACTGAGTATTGAGCTACAGCAAAAGGGAGTCCGATTTAATGACTCACGGTGTACATGTAGATTAGGATCGCTACAAACTATACATTTACACATGTACAGTATCTCTCTTTTAATATATTCAATACTTCTAGCCTAGCAAATAAATTAAAAAAATTAATTTTGATCGGTTGATGTGAATACATGTTTTTGCACGAGCGTACTTCCGAATATGTTAGTACGAAAAAATGTAGAACTTCTAGTTTTAATTTTTGATTTTTAATGTTTGACATCTCTATTTCGTTTGTCCTATTATCAGCCAATGATGGTTCATATGGGTGTCACAATGTCTTCAATGATGTGGAACATGGCAACGCTCAACGTGCTCTCACAGGGAGGTGAAGGTAATTAAAAATAATATTCGCCTACAAACTATTAAAATATATTGACCCATTTACGAGTAACAAGAATTGTACTCACAAAAACTTTCCATTTCTTTTTGGGGTTGTTCACGAAGATTTTACACTGGATCAATACAGTGACTTCGCCTATCTGGTTGGCAGTGCAAATGGCGCGGAAAGTGGTGATGTGCCATTCAGTTTACAGGTAAGTTTTCCTAAAACGCCGCCACAATCTTGCTATAAAAAAGCAAATTTAAAATGATTTACAGGGCTATAACAAAGCTAATACTGAATGAACAAGAGTTAATATTATTTTGAACCCCCTCCCGTCTTATGTCTATCAAGGTATTGGTACTAGCAATAGCTGAAGAAATGCCGACAGAGGAATTCATAAAGATGGACCCGGAAGTGAGTTTGATGGCATAGGGACACCTAACCTACTTTAGCGCTATTCATTATTATATGTTGTATGTGATCAAACCCTAGCGCAAGTTTATTATATTTAAACTAATATATTATTTATTTTGTGCAGAAAGCTCTTCATTGGCTCCAGAATACCAGCAAAGGGGCTGGCAAAAAGTTCACTCAATTTCTGCATCGACATGGACACAGAGGCCTCAAAGAGGTAACTATGAGCTCGTTAATAGTTAATAAGGGTAATAACGATACTCATCGGTTGACAGAAATGATTTCACGGAGTGGCCGATTAAATTTGTCCCTTTTAAATATATCTGATATATGAAAATTTATTTTCTTTATTAAAAAAATATTTAGTTTGACTTGGGCTCCATCAGCTGGGGAATGAACCCGGTCGAAGTAGTGAAAATAGCTCAGGTAACTACGTTTCAAATATTATTTTTACCAATGATACCATCGATACTCTATCAGTACTAATGTATCAAACAGGCACGTTAACACCACGAGGCACCTCTTGAAACCAGTACTAATGGGGTGACTCTTTGCTACTAGGGAATGTCCAAGAACATCTCCAGTTTCAAAGAGACGGGAAAATCGAGTCAGGGGAACCCGGTCGATAACATCAAAACACAATTGACACCGTTTAAAAAGTAAGTGTTTTGATCAAAGTGTTGTAAAAGTAGGGGGTTCTTGTTGAATACTGAATCAAATAATTCGTGCTATATGCACTTATTGGAAGTAACACGCGTAGTTCTAAAAGCTCCCCCTGATGTTGTACCGCAATACCCGCGTCATTCCCTTCCCCTCCCATGACATCGCGTATAAATTCAGTAATATCCGACAACATAAAAAAAAGCCTTAATTTTTTTTTAAATTATTTCAGACGAATGTTGTCGTTGGTGATGCGTCCATGCAAGAAAGGAGTCTTACATCGTGAAAGAGGAAAAGTAAGGAATAATTATACATTAAGATAAGTATCATTGACTGAAAATAAAAGTCCAACATTTACAGACAGTGCAATAGGTATACGTTATAATTACAGTCCATGCTTATCAACACCTACGATTGCCTGAGGCGCGCCTATCGTCATCTAGGCGAACTATTGGTCAAGGAGGTAAAATAAACCGTTTTGAAGTTAAAACTTTAGTAGGTAATGTTTTTGAACTCAGTCTCAGAGAGTCTCAGGTGCTGAGCCTATTGAAATAGAACATCTTTATCTAGACACTTCACCTACAAAGGCAACAAATAATTTCCATTTTGTTATTGAAGGGTTACCTGCCGGACGCCAACTTAGTATTCTTCATGCTACACGGAGAAATTGTCCAGCATGTACAGGGACGATCGGCAAAACTCCTTCGCAGGTAAAATATAGGATATAAATGGTGCCCACCATATCTATTTATAAAGAACAGTATTGTTAAAATGTCATGCTCAAAATCAGAAAACATTATTTAATGCCCCTAGAGCCAAGCACAGAATGAGATTGCATAACTACAAGGACAAGTTGAAATTTCCCGAAATGTCCGACGGATATCCCATCCCGGTAAGCTAATCTTACCAAGTTACCTATGCAGTCCAACAAACCTGTCTCAAATCAAAATTATTTTTTCTTGGCTACTGATCTATGTAACTTGCCCGAATTCCAGCTTCAGGATCAGAAGGTGGTGAAACTGGATGGTACCACCAAGGTGGTAGGTTATCCCGTTTCCCAGGGAGTCATACAGGCACGAGCCCGGGTAGTCGAATCCTTCCACGACGTCCACACAATTCAGGTATTGAAGCAATATATTGTATTTGATGTTTTTATTTTTTTAAATTACTCGCATATTCTAATATCATATCACAACATATCAAGAAATATTGCTAAGAAGATTATCTCTTTTTTCAAGTGTTTTTTAAATATGACATCCAATGAAAATATATTATCAGTTGACTTGATATCAGTCTAGATGGTGCTAACAAGACAACGATTTGTTGAGCTGTAGTTTCTTATTAACATGTTTTCTAGCCAGGTGAGATTCTCATTACTTTCTCAACGGACATCGGTTGGAGTCCTTACTTTCCGATGTTGGCAGGAGTGGTCACCGAAATTGGTGGATTGGTATCGCACGGTCAGTACCTTACATGACATTAGATAATCTTTATCTTTGGGTCTTGTCTGGAAATTTATTAAATTTGACTTGCAAACCAAATCGACTTGTCTTGAATTAATTTAGTACAAAGTTGATTAATCAAATATGAGTTTTTCTGGTGAATACAGGAGCTGTTGTTGCTAGGGAATTTGGTTTGCCTTGCATCGTGGGAGCCCAGACGGCAACACAAGTTTTCAAATCAGGCAAGTAAAAAAAAAATGGTAGGGCAGATGTATAAAAATTATTTTATACGCTTGAGACACTTTAGAATACATTAGTACACCTCTTTTTAGGTGACCTGGTTCTATTGGATGCTACAAGTGGATTCATCAGCAAAGTGCATGAATAACATCGAAATATCGATACTTGGCACTTGGTCAAGCATGTATACCCAAAATAAAACATTTGTTGCGGTCATCTGGCTGCTCTATCGATAGAATTGTTTTTTTATTGGAAATCTACATTAGGATTTAGATAATTAAAATTTCCATAAAGCCTGCATAAAAACATTTGCATTAAAGAAAATCGATATGAGATTCTGTATTTGATAGATAATTTTAATAATAAAATCACCTTTTTTACGGTATACAAATGTGTTGTTTTATTGCTGGTTTTATACTGAATAATCCTATGGAATAGAACTTTGTTCGTTTATTTAGGAAGAAACGCATTTTATTGAGATTTGCTTACGTAAGTCCATTTTTAAAAGGTTGGAATCTGGGATTTTTTTTCATTTTTTTCACGTGTATTAAATGTTCTTAAGTTTTGTTTGCCAAATTTCGATTTCAATTTTTATTTGAATAAAAAATGGGTGCAGTTTCTCTTTTATGCAAGTGGATTTTCACACCTGGCTTGTCGAATATTTAAAACGATTTGCAATGATATTTTGACGTATCCAAACAGATTAGAATGTTCATCTCTGATAAAATCCAAAAATTACGTATGCGAGGAAACATACACATGTGTAGAGGACACAAAAACGCACAAATAAAATAATTCGTCTCAGTTCGACGAATAACATAATTCGTCTCAGTTCGGCGAATTATTTTATTTGTGCGTTTTTGTGTCCTCTATGTTTGCACGCATACGTAATTTTTAAATATTTAAAAGTTCCGTCCGAAGTTCTCATTGTCAAATTGTTTGTGAGCACCCTGTAAATGCACGAGTACATAGTTTGCACACTTGCGGAAGCGCGCTTTTTGCCAGGCTGCCAAGTGTTAAGTGAGCATCGGCCATTGTGCTATTGAGGCGGCAAAGTGCAAGTCATTCATCAATGAAGGTCGCACTCATCCCGTTTGGCAGGGCCGCTCAAACTTTTAAGAGCAAATTGTGTGGATTTGATGGCTATAACATGCTCAAAAATGCACGATTGACACCAGCATGTAAGAGTGATCGAGCACTGCAACAATCACCTTTAATTATCAGCTAATGAGAGCCAAGTTGTGGTATGCGGAACGTCAAGCAAGGGTGGCATGCCAAAATGTGACGTTTTTTTGCAATCTTTCCATTTTCCCCAGAAATAAAACCAACAACATTATTTTAAACAAGAATTGTAAACTGTGTGGTCATCGTAGCTTGACCAGCAACCGCCTGTGGTGTGCCGATTCCTGTTTCGATTCCCGGCTCGTGCTCTCGTTTATTCGACGCCGGGGTACAGGTGTAGATGTGCGTCCTCCACAAATGCACAAAATCTTCCGTGACATGCATTACAGTGATGACAATCATCGATTTAAAAAAAAAATAACCGAAAACAAAATTACTGAATAATTTCAAGGTTTCAGACACAATAATAATATTCCCAAAAAAGGTTTCTATCCAACATTACGTCATTGCGGACAGCCCTTGCACCCGGTACTGAACAACTTTCACATTGCATCAGCAATAGAAAAGTCCCCGGCGCTATTGCAGGATGAGGCAGGCCACCCCAACAAATTAGAAGCTTTTCCGCCATCAAAATTGCACAGAGGCCACGCACGCCCACTACATACTAGTAGAATTAGCACCCACGACAATATATCCACAAAGCAACACAGGCCATAGTGTAGTAGTCTTTGCACATGACAAGGTCGATCGAGATCCTTTAAGTAATGTGAAGAGAGCTCTCTGAGCGCGAGACAATAAAAAAAAAATAATAATAAAAAAGAACCTTGAGATTTAGGTCACATTTTCTTGTTTGCTAGTGAAAAGGATTTCGATGCATCGAGCCGAAGTGAAAAAGATTTCGAAACTTAGATGCGGGTATCAGGATATTAGCAACTCATGTTGCTCTATAGATTGCGTGACGGCTATTAGAGCACACAGTGCAACACAGGGTACCGAAAATTGCCACTTGTGGCTGAAGTTCAGCGCGGGACGGTTTTGTTTGATTGACGCGCTCGGACGAAATCGGCCTTGTGGTTCGGCACCAGCGAGTTGCCTGGGCATCGTAGATTCGTGGAGGATTATTACAGTGAAAAAATACCAGTCGCGGAGAAATAAATAGGGAAAAGAAATGGCGCTTCTATTAATGGTCGTGTTTACAGTAGCGGTGGCGGGCATCGTAGCCTATTTGTGCATGGCGGGGACATCTGGTAAGTGGACTTCTTGACCAGCGGGATTACAGCTGTACCGGTCACCGTCAATTGACCGAATTTTCAATGGACGGATTCGCTACTATTAAAAAAATTAAAATACATGTATTTAAAAAAAACATGAACGTCATTTAACCCATTAAATGCTGGTTTGTAGATCCCGGATTAACGATCCCGGGTTCGATTCCCGGCGGGTGCTCACTGCTATTTGATCCTGGGTGCTGGAAAAAAATTTATATTTTTTTTTTGTGAGAAAATTCCTCTTACTGAGTCAATATCACTAAAGGAGATGCTGTACCATTTGTGTTGCCTAGGCAATATGAGAAGGGCAGTACCCCAGGTTCGGATAAACGAGAGCCTGCGCCGGGATTCGAACCCGGGACCACCCGTTCAGCACTCTCTTGCCATACTCACTGAGCTAGACGGATCGTACGTATAAAGACACCAAATACGGGTAAAGCAGAAGTAGCACTTTGAAAAAATGAAATACATGTATAATTAAAACCACATATTGTTGCCAAACATCCTTAAAAATATTATCTTGGATTTTTCTTGAACTTTCAACACATATCATTAAAAAAGATAATATCAAGAATGTGAATGGTTCTTGCGAAACAAATCGCTATATGCAAACTTCGAAGATTATCCAGGGATACTATACTGACACCAACTTAATATTCTCTTTAAATGAGGGCGACACATATTCCATTCTTTGCACTGGAGAGATAAGGCTTTGTCAACAATTACGAGAAACTTCAAGTACTTGAGCAATTTGTTCGACCCTTGAAAACAGTGCCAACAAGCGATAAGCACAAAGATAAAGATAATAAAAATAAGACATATTGGATGCGTTGCGTAAATACGAGTGAAAGGAAATTAATGCAAGCACTTGATGGGCGATGTACTTCTTTTGCTGATATCTCAAAGCAAAACAAATAATGAGAGATCCAGGACAGGACTGGAATGATGACTTTGGATGATCTTAAGGCCCATGCTTGTGGTCATTCGTGGTAGGTTAATGTACACTTTGTATCTCAAAGCAATTGACATTTTATAAAACGTCTCACCTGGGTCTACTCGGCTCCAATCGGCTCCATTCGGAAATACTTTAAAGCTTGTATTTCACTACGCAACTGTCGCTGCAACTGTACGCGCAGCGCGCAAACCCGCGATGACTCACCGCGACGTCATCGCTCGTCGCTCGCCGCTCTTCGCGCGAGTAGAATTGAACATGTTCAATTCTACTCGCCAGCAGCCAGCGACTACTGACGAAAACAAAAATGGCTCAATGAACAGACTCTCGGTCCGCTGTACTGATGCTGTGATTTGCACGCCGCGCGTGCAGTCGCAGTGACTAGTAGCGTAGGGAAATACTGGCTTAACAGATAACGACAGTGTAAATAGTACGTATTTTTCGGTTGGCGCCGGGAAAGAGCAAAACCCTGTTCGTCTCTTTCCCGGCGCTGTACCGGACCTCGTCCCTCTCTTAACTCACTATTAATTGCTTATCATACCGTGCCAAAACCCAACCAAACCCTTATCTATCTGCAGAAATTTAAAATTCGTTAATAATTTCGTTAAATAATTTTTTTTAATTAAAGAATTTTAGTTGAGTTAGGATAGCTAAGGAATTTTGAAATTCGTAATAAAAATACACGCCCAGACATAAACCTGTTTGAAACAATTTGCTTGATCAAAACGCTGCTCTCAAACGTAGCCCAATAAAGCAGATAAGTCAACGTCTTACTTGCTACCCTGTTCATCACATTAACAATTAAGTCACAGCTCCCTCCACAACAACCTTGAGTAGAAATAACTGAAGCACAAGTCTCATGAGGCTTAATACTTTTTGTGTAAAGTAAGACGGCTTTCACGTATGTAACCGGCCATCAAAAATAATAACACGAAAAAAATAATTGCTACGTTCATGTCAACATATGAGAAAACTTTCCAAGCCTACTATTACATTAGCTTAAATAGACCTTGACAAGCAATTAAAATGCTTGGCGACAACGTCACTTTGTAATGCAGCACGCCGCCAAAGTGAACCGGAAGTGGTTTGTTAGCCTGACGCGACCAACATAGACAACATATTAATTTAACATGTGCCAATTATGGGCGAGTTGCAAACTTTTTACCTCCTCCAAATATAAAGGGTTTATCCAACACACTCGAAGCAGGCCATAGGATAGGAAAGAGTGTGTTTAATTTGTACGTACCGATGGCTCAGTGGGTATGGTAACTCCTACGGAATTGACGGTCCTGGGTTCGATTCCCCAAGCAGGCTCTCGTTTATTCGACGAGCCGTGGTACTGGTGTGACCCATGAGCTTTCATTAGGGACGCCAGAGCTTAGGGGTGGATCCCCGGCAGCCTGGCTATACCAATTGCCATTCCCCTTCCCTTTCCTGCCCCTCACATATCGCCATAGTGACACGAGGGGTAGTAATCCTGTAGTGATTAGCACTACGGTGATTTAAAAAAAAACATATCGACGTCAAGCGCCATCTAGAGATCAATTATTGACCTGCGGAATTTTTAAAACACAACGCTTTTAAGAAGTGTGAAACGACACCAAACGGACAATGTATAAAATAATAGAGAACCTCTGTTTGATCATTTTAGATGCTGACTTAAAATTAACTTGTTCAAATTTACTAACAGATTTTTTTTTATTATTCTCCATGTATAACTCGGTCATATCTATTTTGCCTCGTTTAATTTGCGCCAAGGATTTGCTCACAAGGCCAAGTATGCGGTGGCCTCTGTCTACGTCTGGTACCTGAAGCGGAAAATAAAGCCCCTGTTGGGATACAAGGCGTATTCGAGAAGCCTTACCGACACAGGGGTAATACCCCTTGATGAAGCACGGCGTATTGAGGAACCACGCCAACTGGGCACTCACACTCAGGTATAACCAGATGCGGAATTTATCAAAGACTCCAACAATAATTGAAAACAAATTGAATTGTCTTCAATCAAACATAGAAATAAATTGAATGAAGTGACATTCAAACACCTTTTCATTTTATGTGTATTATGTATATTAACAACAGTGTTGGGCAGAAACGGAAAAGTTCCGTTCCTAGGAACTGGTTCCGTTTTTGAGGAACTTAGGATCTGCTAGGCTCCTTTTAATTTTTGAGCAACTGTAACGGGAACTGGTTATTTTCTCATGGGAGGAACGGGAACTGGTTCCTTTTCAAAAGGAAGGAACCCAACACTGCTTAACGAAACTGAACCGTCCCTCCTTACCGTTCCGAATTGCAGGCGGCTGACACTGTGGCCTTTACCGGCGTCCACCCAAATGGCACCGTGCTGGCCACCCGCGTCACTCGCCACCAGCACCGCCGCACCGAGGCCTGGCTGCTGCTGCGTCTGCC
>JAUJYS010006724.1:0-10107 GCA_033995665.1 Melogona broelemanni | reverse complement strand
GCCGTTTTTATCCATAATGGTCAAGGATTACTTCATTTATTTTGTTACTTCAACGGCTCCTACGGAACTCTTATTAACTTCCAACTACGGTTGTCTCGGCAGCATAGTGATAAGACGCTGGGCTGTTAAACATGAGATGAGCAGTTCGAGTCCAGGCGCAAATCCACGGCAAAAAAAAAGGTCACTGGATTTTTTACTTTCCTTTTTGTTAGGTCTAACAGAAAGAATAGAAGCCGTGTGGCTTAGTGGGGCCTTCTGCCCTTTCTCTTACGCGTCAACCCGTCAAATCTCTTACCCGTCAAAAGTCTTACAGGACCGTGCAGCAAAAACTAAAGAGATTTGACGGGTAAGATATTTTACAGGTAAGAGTTTTGCCGGGTAATAGATTTGAAGGGTAAGAGATTTGACGAGTAAGAGATCCTTTTGAAATTAACATACATTCCGCGTTGCACGGGGATGGGGTGGATGGAGGTAATGCCACATATGGGGAGCTGAAGAAGCGACCGCATTTGATTAATTTGACTCATGGGACAGTACAGAGCGCGGGGCACATGGTTTAAAATAAAACAGTTACGAATGTTCACCGGAAGTTAAAATTAAAGTATATAAAATCATGTGAATGTAAATTATACGAAGACTCTGGACTAGTGGGATGACGATAAACGAGATCACAACACAATGTGAAATGATAAACAAACAACGTTGGTTACATGGTGAGATGACGCCGTGGGTGAATTATGCTTTAGTCATGTCCACGGCTTCCGCCATCTGAGAAGCTAGCGGCATCATCTGATTTGTTCGAACGACATTTCACATTGTGTTGTGATCTCGTTCATCGTCATCCCGCTGGTCCAGCGTTTTCATATAATTTACATTCACATGTTTTTTATATACTTCAATAGAACCTGGAAAGTTGTTGTCAACACGTGGCGGGTAAACATTTCGTTTTGTCTTTCCACACTTGCATTAATGCTGTTCAAAGAAAGTCTGACGAAAACCAGACAACAGACGAGAACTAGCCAGGTTCTATTCGTCTATTTTCTTCGGCGCTGTCCCGGAACTCTGTTCCCTTACTAGTTTGATCAAAAGACGTACTAACTCCTATATTATCACTAACACGCAGATATAGTCAAACTCGCACTCAGATAAGTGTTCTCGTCGCATCGTAATTTTTAGTATTCATCGTAATTATTCAGTTTTTATCGTTAATAGTAGTAATTTGTGACCATTCTAAACAGGACATTACCTTTCGTATCAACCACCCACACCACAGGCAGTAAGAACATAATATAGCATATGTTCCCCCAGTTCGATATAAGCGCAATGGTCGCATCCGTCCATCCGGGGAACACCGTCTTAGCCGTCGACGAAATGGATCCCCACGTGTTCCACACGGCACCCTGGACGAAGGAGAGCAAGGAGAACTCCAAGAGAATGATCCATCGTCGCTTGTACTGGCGGGGCGCTAGGTGAAGCCCGCTGCCAGTGTCCAAGGGGTCGACATGAGGCAAGTCATTGACGAGCAGGGGTTCGCTGCTGGGATCCCGTCTGATGATGGCATGTCCGCTGGCCATCTCACGGTTAGTAGTGCCGGCTTGATGCACCGGATGACGGACGACATACACTGATCATGACTACGTTATCGTTGAAATCGAGATGGGCCTTTTTTATCAGCACGTGAAAATAGAAATGCGCCTGTAAAACATAAAAAGTTTTTATCATCACGTAAGATTTATGCAAATAGCAAAAATAATTGAAGTAATACACTAAAATTAGGATGAGGCATAAAGGATGAGGCAGCAACGTTTGAATAATTCCTGTTTTAAAAATAAAGAAATATACGCAAACCGGGAGGAATGCAGAATAAGCCAACAACTCGGATTTTTTTAGAAAGGCACTTTTTAGATGTAAAAAGTGTGGAGAAGAAGAATAAATAAAAAATTAAGGTGCGGAAAGAAAAATTGAGGGAGAAACAGCCGTTTAAAGTATTGCATTTCCCATAGGCAACTACAGTGAATGGGCACTGTTTTACGGCTGCGGAGGAATTCAGAATATCCATCGATCGTTGCGGCCAAGTGAGAAGGACTTGCCTTAAAAAAATAAAACATGAAGTGACAAATCACGTGAGACTGAGATGATAAGTAGTCAATGCGGTAAATATACTATGCGGTTTACTGTACTTGTCTATGGGAAATGGAAACTTTGAACGGCTGTATCTCCCTCAATTTTGCTTTCCGCACCTTAATTTTTTTATATTTATCTTCTCTACACTTTTTACATCTAAAAAGTGCTTTTGTAAAAAAATCCGAGTTGTTGGCTTATTCTGCATATCACCCGAAATAATTTTCAAGATCATTTGAACATTTTATGTAAAAAAGCTAACGTCGCTAAGCAGCGAATTTTGCCAAACACATTTAGAGGCACCCTGTATGGACCATATGGTAAGTGGCGAATACATTAGTTGGTAGTGCCGAACATGGAGTTTGTAGACCAGAACAATCAGTGCCACCAGGCGCCTCTTACGGCACCCCAACTAGTATCATCGCAATTGAATTTCGCCATCTGAAAAACTAGTTTTATTTATTACTTCGTATCTAAAGTGCCAATCGAAACAAGGTCGTGAATAACTCGATCGAAGGGCAGGTTTACACTTGAAAAGTATCGAATGGGCCCCACGATAGGCCCCATATACAAATCAAAAGCAGATTTCTTACCAGAGTATAGGCCGGGCCCTTGGGTTGAGAAATACCGCCCGCGCTGGATCAAATTCGACCTCGTCGCAGTCACCAAATTTGGGCAGTTTTGCAGGGATCCCCAAATCCTGGAACACCTCAAGTACCTTGCCATTTGCACAAAATATAACTTGGTAGCCGCAAAACACGAAAAAATTTGGAGGCTTAATCGCCCTTAACGAAACCACGTCCACCTTTGGGAATCACGTTTTACTTTTGTGGGCCGACATCAATTTCAATGGTGGCGTCAATTATCACAACTCAAAATTTGCAACGTTATCGGGCGGAGCTAAATGCAATGCAAAGTTGAGGCGAGTAAAACTAACGCAACCCATTTTCTAATGCAATCTATTTGATAGTGTGAACTAGATACCACCGACCCACATGGGAATCACCAAAGAAATGGGTAAACTAGAAACAAAGTTCTAATTACTAATCATCGCCAATCTAAATTGGTTTAAAATCAGTAATGGAATGAACCATTTTAACGAATTATTTTTTAAACTGAGAAGGACATACACTAAATTTATATTCAAATGCCATGTTACTATAAATAAAGCATAATATTGGACATAACTGTTTAACAATTTTAGGTATCCCTTCAGGCATTCTAGACTAATACAAAAAATGGCGCTTGAAATGGCGGGATTTTTAAGGATTTCTCGAGCGTTTTTAAGTGCAGGGAAAGATAGATAAATTTCAGATTTTTTAATACTGCTAATGATTCGGCGACTAGGCGACTCGACTAATCATAACAACAATGACTAAATAATTAAAATTGTGGATGCGTTGGTGGAATAGTGGACAGTCAAGTATATTCTCCGTAAAAAATATGTTCCTCAGAATGAACATGTAGTGTACTCGATTCTTCTATAAAGCAGTTCCTACATTTATGTTAGATTTAAAAACAGTGGACAATCATCTCGCTTTCTATATCTGACTCGGGTTCGATACCCGAACGAGAGCTCCGGAATTTTTCGGGCTAAAAAAAATGTCCTGCCTTCTTGAGTAAAGACGTGGGACCCGTGCCTGTACTTTGTCAGGTTTTCCGATAAACATCACTACCTAAATACCTAAGTAATCAAATTATTGGTTTGGACCCCCACCTCTATTGCTTGGACGACTTGACCATCTCCCAACTTTTGGTGTCCAGTTAGACCCCTACACCCTGATGTCACCCTGTACGTTTTTTTGAGGACAAATTCATACTCTATCTTCCCCAGGGGATGGCTGCACTGAGACAAATACGATACGATTCTACCAACAGCTTCAGTGCAATATAAAAATACATATTTGTATATCTTTTTTTTTTAACTAAATCACCGTAGTGCTTACTAGAGGATTACTCCACCCTCATGTCTCTATGGAGATGTGCGAGGGTCAGGGAAGGGATGGGGATTTTCAGCTGGAATAGCCAGGCTGCAGGATCCACCTCTAAGCTCTGGACTCCCTAATGGAAGCTCAGGGGTGACACCAGTAACCCAGGCTAACGTATATAAACGATGGTAATGCCAATTTTAAATAGATTGACTATTTTCTCTAAATGCAGTCTCTTAAACTTAAAAAAAATAATAATACAGTTTTTCAAAAAAATTATTTAGAAACCTTTATGCATTCTGTAGCGAAAAATAATTTATGATCGAAATCAGGTCTAAATGAAGTCGACGCCTTTCCGCAATACAACCATGTTTTGAATAAATAATGATACAATTTAAACAAAAACATCGAATTTAATGGCTAGATACTTTACAGACAATCCATTTTTTTGATTCGCCAATATTTCGACAAAAAATCGTATCTAAATAATAAATACTACAAAAGTTTTACTACAAAAAAATAGATGGCTAGTACGTTTTCTTCAGTTTGTTGTACCACAGTCGTATCGGTAGTGACCCATCCCGGACCTGAAGTTTGGGATGAAAGGCATCGAAGTCAACAAGACGTAATCTCTCGAGATAGCGATGGGTGGCCACCTAGCAAAACAACAAATGAAATTTCAAACAAAAACTGTAAAAAAAGAAATCGATATTTCAAATTAAAAAATAAACTAACGGCAGAAAGATAAATACAATTATTTTAAGAAAATACCAAAATTTAGCATGGAATATAAAAAAAAATGTATAACTGAAAAAAACCTGTAATTGCAAGCATGATTTCACGATGAAAAAGACTTACCAGTGGCAAAAAAATTACCACAGCTTCGGCCGGTAATTCTTTTCGTAATTGGCGAGCCTGCACAGTAAATTAAGCACAAAATAAAATAACAAAATATTTTCCACGCTAACTGAATGTTAAGCTGAAAATGGCTGTTTTGTGCAACAAGTTGTCGATATTAATCGTATTACTGACCGTTTCAACATGCTGGTGAGCTAAACTGGCCACATCGTACACGACATCGCGAAGTAGTTCTGGTACTTGGCCTCTAAGAAGCTGCTCCTGTGATAAACTGTGCTAAGACGAAAAAAATACGATATAAAATTTAGAATTAATTTTACATTAATCCAATAATCCCAGATTACACATTTTCTTTCTTATTTTGACAGGAAATTCACCATTTTTTCCAATAATCTCTAAGAGACAGATTTGTTATTATTTCGACAGAGGATTTTTTCCAATAATCCCTAAGAGACAGGTTTTTTATTATTTCGACAGGAAATTCAGCGGATTTGTTATGTATTTTTACTCCCGATAAAAACCAGCCGAAACGCCTTCGCAAACCAACCTTAATCATGACGTCAGTTGGCAGCTGGACTCGCCCCTGCCTGGCATTGAACAGGACTCCTCTGATAACGTTGGTAATACCCTGGGCCTTCCCACAGTGACTGGCCACATGGTCGGCGTTGACATCTTGCAAACCTGAAAAAGGTAACAACAAAATAATGAAAAAGATTTCATTTTTAAATATTTCCCCAACGGTTAGAAATAAAATTTTCGACAAAAATCGTTGACGTGCTTACCGATGCTCTGTAGAAGAAGGTAGTACACCGGCGATACGGTATTCTCCGAGTATTTCTCCAGCTCGTCCAAACTTCCGAATGGCTGGTCGGTTAGTCTTTGGGCCTGTTATAATGAAAAGGTAACGAAAAAAAAAATTTTTAGAACGCCTGAATAAATCAGGCCAACGATTTCATGAAAATATAATAATAAACATAACACCAAAGAGACAGAATATTTTTTTAAAATGTTAATCACGTAGAAAAAAAATCATGCCTACCCTACTGTCGATCATCCTGCGAAACCACTGCTTGGTCAATTGCTTGTCCTTCAGAACCTAAATAAAAACCAAATTCCGATTAATTTAATATCGCCGAGCCACTTCGAGCACAACGCAGATTTTTGAGAGATTGTCGAAGATAGCAAGAAAGTAAAATTACCCGTGATAATTCCAGTGCCACTGGCTGGTGAGGAGGTTGTTTCTACACGGAACAAAATTCGTTACACCGATTAATTATTTCGACAATTATTTGCTAGGTGATTTGCAGGCTATTCGCCTTTACTTACGAGATATATTTTATCGATGGCGTCTTTCCAAAACTGCATTCGCATATCGCCGATCATTGTTTGACTGACCATATCGCGTACCTACGTAACAAAATACAAAAAAATATTTAAAAAACATGAAGAATTCATAAAACGAAAGAAACACAAACAAAATATAAAAACATTGAAGCTACTCTACAAATATTGGATTATTAACGGCTAGAAGTACATGTACATGTAATGGTTAGAAAACCTTTTCCCCCCTGACCACCGTGTTAAATATCACTACAGGATATACTGTACCCCTCGTGTTGCTGTGACAATATGGAAGGTGCACATTTTCACCACTACCACCCCTGGATCGAATAAACGAGCGCTGCGCCGGGAATCGAACCCGGGACCGCCCACACCGCGGTTGAATGGTGTTTTGCTATTAAAAACTGTGCAAAATTAAACTGAATATTTTTTGATTTAAAAAACGGCAGATGCATCGTTGAATAACGCAAACTGTGCATGCTCCAAAACATCTCTAATTTTTGATTGTGTTTTATTTCGATGTGATCGAATTAAATTGCAATTGAAAAGTGGAATTATGCGCGCCCGCGACAGCAAATAGAATCAACGCCAGATATACTCACCAGAGCTACTTCTACGTTCAGGGCCCGAATAGCAAACGCGATCGCGCGCAATTCCTTGGGCAGAAGCAGGGTAGCCAGGAAATTCTCGTGGTCATATTTTCTGGAAAGGGAGAAAGTAAAACCGTATATTTAATCGAAAATTCTAAATTAAAACCGATCAAATAACTCTGATTTCCAAATTCCAAAAGCATCGAATTTAGTTTGACTGTAACACAAAGTTTTTCTTATGAAGACAAACAAAAACCATACTTCAAAGTTGAGATTTAGTCGTAATCAATCTCGTCTCGGAAGAAACAGAACCCTGATTCACCCTCACCACATTTATTTATTTATAGAAAGACAAATAAACGAAGAACGAAATTTTATGCCACAAGTAAAGCTGCAAAAATCTTGAAATTGCCGCCGATCCAATAAAAAAAATACATGGCAGTACCGGGAATTGAACCACTCACCTGACCAAGTCGACACAGTATTTGCTGGCGTTCTGATTTTTGGTGGACAATGCCCTGCCCAATTTTGGTGTCCTGGCATATTTCGTTCGTAAATTAAAACGAGCAAAGCTAATTATTCCACCAGAACCTCTACAAAAACAATTCAAACAAAAATTCCAAGAGGCCATGAATCACCCACACAGCGCCCATTAATAAATGCAGCAAGACACAGAATAACGAAGTTTGAATTCAACTAGGGATCGCATATTTGGGTCTTGCTTCATTGTTTGTCAATTTCCCTCCATATATGAAAATAATATGTAAACAAAAAATTATTTAAAATTAAAAACGAATATCTACAATTTAATTAATTATCAATGTGCTAATAAATTTGATAATTATATTTTAAAACAATATTTCAATTTAAACAGTGTACTTAACGGTATCTTTGCCTTGCAATCTGGCACCAAGTTAGCTTTCTTCTTGTAAAATACGCGTTAACATATATATTTTATATATTGATCGAATCGAGGGGCGTTTACTACTCACAGAAACCTTATACGACGACCGCTAACCATGAAATTTAAAATGCTCAACGCGCCTTGCACTCAATCTACAGGAGCGCTCAGATGCCAACAAGAGTTCAGAAAAAAATGGTTTCCAGCTAAATGACTGGGTGGTGACTAGAAATATGTGCTTGTTTCGCGATCGTATAGGCCCCAATTTCGAAACGATTTCAGCGTTTGGTGGATTACCAACAACGAACGGAAGTCCCCGATGACACTCGTAAGTTAGCCTCGCTCTTTTGGGCAAGCTTGACGCTGTTTTTCGGTTCGTAACCGGCCCAACCAACTAGGCCTAGGCGGGATAGATATCGCCAACGTAGGCCTAGGTCACTTGCCGTTCGTACTCGGGTTACGCTAACCTGACCGACTACCGATTTCCGCAGGAATTGTACGCTTCCGTTGGGTTATTTACTGTAAGTAAGACGAATTAAGTCTACCTTAGGAGTTGTACTAAACAATAATCAATACTCAGTAGTTGTCAGTTGTGTTTTTTGGCAGTCGCAATCGGTGCAGGTTTACATGGTGAGGCAAATGTAGGCCTTTAAACTCATTCAGAGTTTGCCAATTACGTTACATCACTAATAAATGATTTAGGCGTTCCTTGATATAGAAATCAATACATGATATAGTTTTAAACTGCCTAACAAAGTCTTATTTTTGCACTGTACGGAAATTAAACCAAATGGTTTATCTCAGGTTAAACTGAATCAAACAGGTATCTGGACTTCAAATATTTTCGGAAACACACAACTCTTCATTCGTCGGTGCGGCAGTTTTGTGGTCACCAGAATTTCAAGAGAGTGTCTATCGATTTAGCTAACAAAATTTGTTTGAAAAAACATGTTTTAGTGACTACATTAAAGGTGAATGATTCCGGGGCCAAGCGGGTCCGGATGTCCTTTCCTGGTCGCGAACAACAGCGGTGGCTTTGCGGAAAGTTCTGTGCCTGTGTATTGTTACATCGGGGCAGGGCTAGGCCTTACGACGGGGTGTGAATCATCCATCGCCAGACTCGTTTGGAATTACAAATCAGTTTGATTTTTATCTTGGGTTTGGTTTTTTCAGAGATTTTTAATGGAGAGATTACCTTTGCCGTGATGTATGATTGGAATGCAATGGGTGTAGGCTACTAGGTCAATGTCTGGAAGTTTTTCGATGCCCTGTACTCCGCGACTTCTGCGGATTTGCGGAGTTTCCTACCAGCTTGTGCCGACCTGCGACTCTGCACTACGCATAATAGTGGCTGAAGTTACACATTGCAAGATTGCGGAGTTCTTAATCAGATTGCGACCGACTGCTGAGCGGGTGGTCTCGGGTTCGATTCTCGGCACAGATTCTCGTCTATTCGATTCTGGGATACTGGTGAAAATGTGCCCCTCATATATTGTACAGTGCGGCCGTCTGCGGACGGTCCCGGGTTCGATTCCCGGCAGAGGCTCTCGTTTATTCGACGAGCCGCGGTACTGGTGTCGCCCCTGAGCTTTCATTAGAGAGTCCAGAGCTTAGGGTTGGATCCTGCAGCCTGGCTATACCTGCTGCCATTCCCCTTCCCTTCCCCTCACATATCGCCATAGCGATACAAGGGGTAGTAATCCTGTAGTGATTAGCACTACGGTGATTTAAAAGAAAAAATACTCATCTATCCATCATTTTGTTTTAGACTCAAATTCACGGCAGGACCAACGGGAACCGATTGTTTCATCAGTTCCGACATGTTCTACGTGGAGGTACTGCTGGAGGCGACCGGCACCGTCAAGGACGTCAAGATCGCCCACCACGGTGACCCAGTGGTAGGTTCCGAGTCCGATGTGATTTCGATTGAACTTTGTTGTCTTGTCGTGTTCTCATTCTTAATATATTTTAATCCTTCTTACTCTTGCAGAGCTGTCCCGAGCTGTCAGAAGTCCTCAGGTGAGTGATTCTTCTACTGTCATCTTTGTTATGGCTCATTAGATCATTAGGGTTCATTACGACTGAAATGCAACTACAATAATTGTTACTCGTTTTCTTCCATGCAGCAAAGGGGATTTTGTTGAGTTCACTCGACATTTGGAGGGACTGTCTGCCATCTATCAACTCAATGCGGACAAGTATGTTGCATGTCAATCAAACGGCGAATAAAAAAATAAATACCAATCAAATAGTACGTACCGATGGCTCAGTGAGTATGGCAACATCCTGCAAAGCCGACGGTCCCGGGTTCGATTCCCGGCGCAGGCTTTCGTTTATTCGTTAGTCTGGGGTACTGGCGTCACCCCTG
>JAUJYS010006723.1:0-10107 GCA_033995665.1 Melogona broelemanni | reverse complement strand
TCTCCAAAGAGACACGAGGGTGCAGTATTCCTGTAGTGCACTAGGCGCTACGGTGAATTAAAAAAAAAAAAAAATTCTTTTCGTTCTTTTCTGTAGTCAACTGTAGAAATTTGTCACATATACTACAAAACAAGGATGTTGTTCCATGATTGAAAAAAAGGGTAAAACTAATTGATAGCAAATTAAAATTCGAATTTGAGTTGCCAATTTGTGTAAAAGAAATTAATTTCTAAAGAGGACAATTGTTTACCTTGATTCCGTCAATGATGGCATCTTTGGAGGATTCCGGAACGAGAGGGGAGATGGCCACCACGATGCCATCGTACTGACCGTCCTTCAGTACCACGGAGGACACTGCGGCGCTGGTGGTCAAGTACATCAGCACCAGCAGGAGGACCGTTGACAGAGTCGGTCGAGACATCTTTGGTCCGGACGCCAACTCTGGATCGGTGGCACAAAGTCGAGTTGTTCGTGAGGAAACGTGTTCCTCAACTGTCGGCAGTACCTTCTTGATGTCTACAAAACCTGCAAGGAAAAAAAAGGTAAACAAAAAATAAATAAATGCGGCGATTAATATTTTTGTTCGTTGGCAAATTACGCGGCACAAAAAAAACTCCTCCCGTCGCAGGTCTAACCACAAAAGGCGCATGTAGGTCAAGTCAAGCTCGTGTCACTTATTTTTAGTGCCCGTTTAGAATTTGTACAAAGGTGTAATTTTTTCTCCTAATTTTTCGGAAATACCGCTCTTGCGTGAATATAATTTCTTTTTACTCATTTGAACAGCTACGATCTTACTGTAGAAGCGCAAAAGTTTGCGAAAGGAAATGAAAAAGGAATGTCGATCGTCCAGTGTTCACGTGGACGTGGCCGCTAATGACGTCATTATTTTTTATAAACGTTCATCTTATCTCAGTACATATCAATCGTGACGTTATCTTTTTAATTAACGAGCAAATTTTACATATTTTACACGCGCTCACCCGAACCTGAATGCGAATGGCGTGTTTAAATTTCGTATATCTCAGCCTGCAATCAGCTCTACCTTGAAAGGTGACTCATCACAGACGTTATCAATTCATTATCGAGAAAAATTTGCATAATAGAGTATGAAAATAAAATGCTGTGAAAAAAAGTTGGACATTTTTTTTTAATTTTAAATTAAGTTTTGTAGTTAATTCCGATACATATACGATGTCACTTTTTCTTGTCCACGAACGGGGTGGGCGAGCAAGCCAATTAAATCTTTCACTTGCTGTTATGAACCTAAAAGGTGTTTTGTGTGTGCGTGCAAAAAATCTTTATTCTAAAATTATTGCCGAAATTATTCCGCATCGATAGCATGGCAAAATGGCGACCTATTTGCCTGAACTCAAAGTTCGCTTGTGGTGCGTGCAGTATACTACGTACAATTCGATCCATAGCGGAAACTAAAAAAAAAATACTACGCGGTTCACGGGTCACCCCGAACGGGTCGGTTTACCCAGATACAGCCCTTTTATCCCGCGCTGAATAACGGATTACGGATAAGTAATTGCTGGGTTTGTTCAGTTTTGCCTCTCAATGCAGTCAATCTCATGAAAGCAAGTGTGTGTTTTATTTGTTTGAAATTGAGATCATGTTTGCAGCGCACTTGACATACATGGTGAAAAACGTTCGATGGTTCTCCATTTCTTATTGGTCATGTCATGGCAGGGAAAAGATGCTTCATAGGAAATTTATCAGAATCTTTCATTAACGGAAATTTGCGAATATCTGGATAATAACACTATTTATTAAGCTAACTTGTAAGGTAAGAATTAACCTACTTACTAATTAATTAATGACAATTATTTTATAGCCCTAAATTTTAAGCAAAACCCAAACATTTATTTCGTAATATGATTGGAATACTACCGAATTGATTGGAAGCGCGTCCCTGTGGCAATTTGGAGAAAGTCCGCCCCGGGGCGCTCATAGCCTCTGCAGCAGGTTGTTATTATAACACGTTTATCGCGAAAAATACATAAATGGCGCGCAGCGAAAAGCACGATTCCTTTTTTAAAAATATATATACAGTCCCGACGAATTCTTATCCTTATAGTTTATCTTTCGTGTTTGAGCAAGCTTGCGCGAGCGCGCGTCACATAGATAACAGGTAAAGGTATATATAACGAGCGAGAGTAAACATTATACAAACAAGGCGAACCACGGTGCACGTGACCAGTGGTGAGGAAACGTGTCTCCCATTGAAGTCGACGGCGTGCATCTCTTTGGAATCGGTAGCGGCAGTGTTGCCGAGCGGCTGGCCCGCTTTACCGGCGGTTAGAGACGGCAAGGCAGTCAATTATCGGGGCAAAAATGTGTACCGAGCGTGTTGGAGGGAGAGAAGCGAGAAAATTTGGTAAACGAGCGCGAGCGAAAAAATGGAATGCGGTTCGTTCGACGGTGTTACCTGATCGAGCCGTATCGAAAATGGAACGCGCCGCTGTTTTCAGTAGAGAGGCTAATGTGTGTATTGTCGTATTGAACCGAGCAATTTTTATCTGGCCTTCTTGTGCGCAACGGTTAATATCAATTCGACCCCCGCCATCATGTGTGCCGAAAACGTACACCTATGGAATACGAATTAGTCGAGACAAGACTTTAGATAGATTCGATCTCGTGTTGTTCAGAAACTCTACTGTAATAATAATTTTAAAAAAAATAGTTATGATGCTGATGAAAAATTGCCATTGAAAATGGAGGCCGCAAATGAAAGTCTCACAATAATTAGTCTGTCTCAGTCGGCATTTTAAAACTCTTATACTATGCCACTTTTTAGTTTTTCTATCTCGATTTTTCAGTATTGCGCTGACAAGACGTGATACTAAAAGATCGAGATTACATAGGCCGAATGTTTACCTTATTTTATTGGCATTCTTTCAGGCACCGAAATCTGTAAGCTGACTACGCTCATATACTTCACTGCTCGCTTTGCGATAAATTCCTTTCTTACAGCTAATGCATCTGTCCCCGAAACCTAGTCACCACCAAAAAACTGCGCGAATAAATTATAAACGTTCGCTTAAATTGTGAGTACACACAGCGCGATCTACTTTCACCTCCCACCAGCATATGGGCGTGCATACCAAATTGTCGATTAATACATCGTGCTTAGGAATAAATGGATTCAAATTAGCCATTTGTTCCGGTGAAGCTATAAATACTTAAGAAGCCTCGCAGCCACCCTCACTCCATCAGCGGGACAATCGGCTAACCTTTTATAATGACTCCAAGATCTCCAATCCAATCGCAAAGTACTTCGTGTTCAAAGAAACGAAATATTGCTAAAAAAATCGAAATTTACGATTTCCAAAAAGAATATGGAAACTGCGTCATCAAACGCTATCATAAAGCATCAAAATTAGTTTATTTTTGAAATAACAATTTGTTTTATAAAGACGCTTTATATTTGTAATGAGCCATTACTAGGTCAAACGCTTTCACTACATTTACATGCAAACGACCGAAGTGCCACAGGCCTACTAATAACGCCTAACCGAATGTAACCCAATTTGTTCTTTTATGCCCATGTATGTGGGAGACAATTTAATGCATAATAAATAGAAAAATTAGCCGGCTAATTGGGTTAGATTCAAACGGATAGTGTAGCAATCTTTGTGTTTTAGAACGTTTTCTTTTTACAAATAACTGCAGCGCGTGCTGGTCGTAAAAAATTGTTGTGCAAATAACTCGAGTACTGGGCGCGGTTGGCTTAGGATACTTTTGTTTGAGCCTAGGCATTCCATTATTCGTAATGCGTGAGCCTTCCTTGAGAAAACAGTACTGTTTATCTGATGTCTTGCCTAATATTTAACGTCAATGAAATAAATTTGCCTATTGCTTAACAATAATAAAACTAATTTTAGGCTGGCATAGAATTTTTTAATATCTCATTTCGTCAGATGCTATAGCAAGACTACGTACGTAATAAAAAGAAATACAAAATAAAAATTTCAGAACACAAGTCGCTAAGTAACGCAAACCTGCTAAACCGAGATTTCTCAGTTTCATTCAACGTCATATCCCTCGTGTTTTTTCCGGAAGTAGTACAGTACTTAAATGAGAGTGCAGGTTTATAAGAATTCGAATTGAATCACTAGATGGCACACCGATGCGATTCACTCATATTGTTTCCAAGATATTGTAGCTGGTCAAGTTCCTTGTTTTCCAGTTCACTTTTTGTTGCGTCCAGCAATGAAAAATTGAATTTTACATGTAGATGATCAGAGTTGGTTGATATTTTGAAGGTGTACCGAGAAACCGGTGACTTTCTTCCCGAGGGAACAAGGAAAATTTTGTTTACCGTGATAGCTAGAGCAAATGGAAAACTACACCGCGGCCAAATTTGTTGAGGTGTGTCGGCAACGCGAGCTGTAATGCCAGCAAATCACCAGGGCATGAGGCGTGTCTCATTTAGTTTCACCATTTTCCAGTGTAAGGATTTTTTCGTAATGATGCGGCGGCCACTTAATAATCTTAATGGCTAACTTCTCATAGACACGTGAAGAGGAAAAACGCTTTGACGGTACGCAAAAAATTGGTTTCCTGAGCTTTAAAATTTTCTTTTCTGCCACAAAAGACAAAAGGAAGGTTTTTCTTCATTTAGCTTTCTTATCAAGGTTATCGTCATGTAGTACGTATTATAGTGTTAATATTCCCTCCCACATTTTTTTTACATCGCTCTCATGAAACTTAAAAGCCCGTTCAAGTTGTTATTTATTACAAAGAAAATCAATTTTAAACTCAGCTTGTTCAATTTTATACTCATCTGTAACTATGCGCTGGTCGATTGGGCTTTAATTCTACAGAAAAGTATTTTTATTTTTTTATTTTTTGTTTTTAATTATAAACATGGCAGCCGAAAAGCACCGGTATTGTATTTTTGAAATTAAAAATCATCATTCAGTTGTTACTTAACAATAAAAACAAACAAGGAACCTACACACGATACAGATACAATGGAAATTCCCGATATAGCAAAGCAGGTTGGTGAAAGATTTTGACAGGGTGCCGCAAAAATGAGTATATGCTGTTGTATTCGTTGAGACGAAGGCACGAGGCGTTCAACAAAAGTCGGCGAATTCTGGCAACCAGGTTTAATGACTTCAAAAGTGGGTTCTCGTGCGTGCACCGTCGTAAGACGTTAGAAACACCTTTAAGTAAGAAAAACCTTTTCACGTCCGCGAAAACCTCCATAAATCACATTTTCGTTTCAAATTATTCGGCTTTCAACTCATTCAGCTGCCAGTTTCTTTCGCCCAGCTTTTTCTTCTTCTTTGTCTGTGCATAGAAGAGAATATAGTTTTGTTTCAACAAAGTGTGATATGACTGATTCGCTCAAGCGTGGCGTAGGCCGCAATAAATTCACAGCAAAAACGATTGTCTACGAATTCCGCAGCAGACTACTGCAATTTAAACGATAACAGTTGTTTTAAAATTAAAATAAATGCCCTTTTTCGTTGCTATCTGGTTTATTCCTAAATTGGATTGAAGACAATATGGTTTGTACAAAATGGGCCAAAGCATTTAAAAAAGGAAGACCCTCTCGCATGATCAGACATTTTTTCTGTAATTTTTGTTTTTATTTTTTCAGTTTTGTTTGTTTATCTTTCGAAAATTCGTGATTTCGAATTTTGGTATATCTCGTCAAGGTCTTTGACCCTCGTACCCCCTTCTTCTTCATATAATTTTCTTCCTGCCGAAATAGCATTAAAAGTGTGGAGGAGTTATTGCGAGCGCGTTTCCTAAATATGTGGCAAGTTGGGGATAAACCCTATCACGAGTGTTTGCTTTTTCATCTTGATCTATGGTCGTCGTGGTGGTGATGGTGGTGGCTGCCTCCTTTCGAGACCGGCCGCCGTGTTAAAATACACACGAAATAGGGGAAATATTTTAACGCCGCCTCAAAAATGTAGCTTCATTTTATTCTTTCGATAATGTCTACAGATAAGAGGCGACGGAGCTAATCTGGTGTGTTTAATCGAAGCGATTTGCGAATCTTTGGGCAACGACGGAAGATTCCTCCGGCTCGTAATTCTCTCCGGGGACTCGTGTATCGCCCGCGGCCGAGATCTCTGCCCCCCAAACGCCACCTCCGTAACCCCGTAGAATCCCAGACCTCTCCGCCTCACTCCAGCAGGCATCTCGTCCAAGGATCTCTCATCCGTTAAAAACATTACGTAAGATTGTCGAAAAAATGCGCGATACACAAACAAAATGTTTCATCTGTTTGTTACCTTAAGGCGGCCATTTTAATCGTTAGGGTGAAGAGTTTCGGGTAATATTTAATTTCAATTTTCATGCATGCAGAGCTTTATGGGTAGTGATTTTGTACAGCTAGTTACTACCTGCGACAAGTCAATAATTGCCACCCAGTTGAACAAGACACTCAAAAACCATAAATCAACCAACATCTACATGGAAATAAGACAATTATATTCTCGTAAAAGCGCAACTGAGTATACTAAACTGTTAAAATATGGAAATACGGTAGCCACACTTTTATCGCTCTGTTCCGACAAACAAAAATTAACTAAATTCTGAATTAAATGTTGCTTGAATGTATAATTCAGCGCCACTTTTTATGACTCCTTTCGTTTCGTTTCACCTGTTCGTACATTCGTGACAATAAAACGAGAAATAGGACTTATTATTTTTCATCTCTGAAATACAAATATTTTTTCCCCGCAGAGTTCAGGTTCAGCGGGCACGCCAAACCAGCCAAAACAGGCAGCGAACCGTCAACAACAAAAGACTGATGTTGCGCATATGTGGCGGGCGGCGGGAGGAGGAGGAGGATAGGCCGATGAAAAGCCTGACAGTGGTAAACAATGCGTCTTGTTAACAAGCAAATGCGGCGCCTTATTTATTGCCCCGCGGAACGCAAAGATAGCACATTCCAGACAAAATTGAGCCATGGGCGAGTAAGTGAGCCGCATTGGGAGTCTTGACAGATTTGTTCCAGCGATAGAAGTATAAAAAAAGGATAGAAAAGAAAAAAAAACTATTGTCGCGTGTCTCGTATTCATGATTTCTACAATAGAAAATAACAACCATGTGTCACTCCATTCAACGTAAGAATGAAATAAGCGGTCGCAATATTCCATTCTGTGTTTCCGGCAAGCCAACCTTGACGGCAGCTTCTTCGAGAGAATGAGAGCTAATAAAGATCGCCACCTAGCGAGCAATTTAAATTTTTCAAACTTTGGTTGTCACCACCGTTTGATGAGCTATCTAGGAAAACAGCATTGTCGATAAGCAAACCTAGACTCGTTGCCATTTTGTTTCAGCGTTTTGCAGATAGATGGATATAATTGACTCAAAGCGAAAGTATCGACAGGGTGGCCGATTCATCATCCCGGTGTGCGAGCTTCCCTTGTCACATGATGGATTTCATTTTATTTTGCTTTGTGAATATCACAAGAAAAGGTCATCTAATAATTGAGTCACGTATCTCTCTCTCTCATAAACAGAAGCTAATGCCTTGACCAGAACAAAGACACTCTTGAACAAAACGAATACAAAGGCATGTCGTTTCTCCAGGACATCATGCGTCATACACATGCATCTGATTATCGGCATATGAATCATATTTCAAGGTCCCGGTTCGGACTTTTGATTTTAGCGATTGCGCGGAATGTGTTCCAAATCTAAACGCGCGGACTCCCTCCCTGTCAAAAAATTGGCACCACGGCTCTCCCCGCAACAAGGCCATCAGTTTGTGCGCTACCCGACGCAAAAAAAAAAACAAATCTTTCCTAATAACCTTTCGGTTGGCCCTGACTCGAATGGGCAATGAGACATGCTTTTTGGGAGTGGTTCTACATTAGCGCCCCCTACGGACATTAGCGTTCCCAACAAGCGGACACTCGCAGAAAAAACGCTTACACGTTCATAAACGTGAAAGGAATGCAGAACATTTGTCCGCTGCACGGAAACATGGTTCCGAGTGCAAGACCCATATTGGACTTGTCAACATGCGCGTTGTTGTCAATGCGCGCGGCCTACGTTTCGCCAGTCGTAGGCAATCATTAGTCAACATCTCGTAATCGTTGACTGACGCGTAGTGTTTCGTTTACCGTACATATGTGGGGGAATTCGTGACTGAATTATCGAAGCGCTTTCGAGTAGGGGTGCGTTAAACTTTTCCGTCTAGCTGTCACATTCTCAAAATTATAACTTGTGTTAGAATCTACAAAAATTTGAAACGCTTTCCTTTTTCGAAGAACTTTGAAAAAAATTGTTTTTTCAAGTCTTGCTCTCTTGTCTCAACTCGAAAGCGAGACATTCGAAACTCGAAAGGTTAGTCTCTCCACTCGGGTCAGCTGCTTTCAAAACACCATTTTCTTTCGCGTCGCTGGTGCAAGGTCAAAGGGCAGGCGCTGGCTGGGTTGGCTTACACAAATAATCCATCTCAGCATTGTTCACCCTTGAAGTGATGTGGGTGGTGCAACGTCACCTTTAGGCCAACCACACCCTGGCTGACTGAGCTATGTTACATTCAGGAATCCGTGAGCAATTTGCAACCATCACTACATTACACTGGGCGCATAAAATAGTTTAAATCGTTATCTACTTGAGCTTCCCCATTTTCGTATGAAACCAGTGTAATAATAACCCGATCATAACAACGCGATAAATATCAGGACTTCCGTTTGAGCCCATTGTGGCTAATTATGGAGGATAATGTCCACAAATGTAAACAACCGCATAATGGCCCAGGTTTATACACTCTGTATAAATTAATTGCTCAGATAAAATAAGTCTTATCATGCATCCAAATTGTTGGTGTGTGTGTGGTCAGGTACAAAATAATTTTGTTGCAATTATTCAAAAGAGCTTCCAACGGATGATCCAATTTTGAAGATTTTTGGATAATAATGTCGTGACTCATGTTCGTAGATTGGATCATGTTTAATACGCGTCATCTAATTATTCATGAAATCGAGTTTTATGTTATAGCGAACTAAGTAGGAATGTAAAAGTAAACGCTACCAGGGTACAAACTAGCAGCCAAAATTGTACACTAATCAGGGACGAATTGGCGGTTCTAACGAGTAATACAAACGAAAACGATACTGTACATAACGTATTATAAATGTCACCTACATGCTGGTGGGCGAAAATATAACGAAATGTAGGTTAGATTCAAACAATGGCCACTGTGAAAAAGCAGCCAAGTATGAAGTTTATTTGAAGTCGTGTAATTCGGGACAAACTATACAATAAAAGAGATACAAAGTCGTTTGTTGCACGTCTTAAATTGACTGCATATTCGCTATTCATCATGTGTGGCTCATGTAACTCAGTAACAGCGCTATTGTTTGCTGTAAACAAATAAATGGGATATGATATTTTAGCAGTTTACAAGCATTTCTACGATAATTGTTCAAAAAAATTGTTGTTTTCTTGATAAAATGCGCGCTGGCTTCTTAGTTCGAAAAATCACAGTTCGTGGGCTTTAATAGCGACCATGCAGCATATTTATTGACTTCATATTTAAAATGGTTGTTTAGTCGAATGTTCTTCACCAAGTTTGAAAAAAATCAAATTCGAAAGATGTTCAAAAAGAGATTTGAAGAAAAAAATCTCAACACGTTTCATGTCAGTAATTCGGAAGTCTCGAAACGTTGCGGCGTGGCCAAAATGGAAGCCCTGATGAACCATTGTTGAGCAAGCAAATAGGAGCAAGTGAGGGAGTAACGCCACGCCTCTATGCTTCTCTTGTGTTAAAATGTCACTCGTGCGCGAAAATCGTGACAGAAGCAATTTTTAATAGTTATATCGCACAAAAAATGAAATAGTCTCAAATAGTGTTTCTCGAAAACAAGTTCAACTGACAAACAGTAGTTGGTACCGGAAGCTAGGTAGCCTAAAAGTTTTTGAAACAAAAAAAAAATTATTTGTGCTTTTACGAACAACAAACTGAATAATTTTTTTTAATCACCGTAGCACCTAGTACTACAGGATTACTGCACTCTCGTGTCTCTGTGAGGGGTAGGGAAGGGAGGAGGGATGGCAGCTGGAATAGCCAGACTGCAGGATCCACCCCTAAGCTCTGGACTCCCTAATGGAACCTCAGGGGTG
>JAUJYS010006722.1:0-10108 GCA_033995665.1 Melogona broelemanni | reverse complement strand
TCAGAATAATCCTATATAACAAAACAATAGTTTCCACCATTTTGTGCGCACAAATTCATGTGCGCACAAAATCCTGAATGCGCAGCTGCAACGCCTCTGTGCCGCGAAAGCCACGCGGTGATGTCAGGATAGTAGCAATATTGGAATGAAGCCCTGCGAAAGTGCCGCCTGTCCTCTTTTGACAGGCTCAGGCGCAAGTAAGATAATAAAATCCAGGATATCATCATCATGTTTTGTCAACTTTTGCGTCAGCATCCAAAATAAAAATATATGCTCATGTCGATCTTTAAATAAAAGTTATAATACGAAAAACGAAGTTATTTGCTTTTACTTGTTGAACAACTTCTTAAGGTGAAAAAGAAGCTTCTTTCTTCTTTAATGTGGTCATCTTCTTAACGCAGATTTCCAACGCGCCCCTTCCCGAAAATGAAGAAGGGGAAGGGGGGGGGGTAATAAAAGTGAGTTGCATAATTTGTTCGCAGAGAACGCAATCAGTCCGAAGCTCGGCACGCGAGCGCTAATTATACCCGCCCCAAGGGCAGCAGGTGACTAGGTCACCGATGGCTGCGTCCGCACCACCACCACCACCACCCACCCACTACCACCAACATCCCACCTCCTGACCGCAAGTGCAGGATTGCGGTTTTCTAAACAAGAGAGGGCGCTTCCAAAAAAACCTGTCGCGTAAATAAATAGTTAATGCCAGGTCCAGTCACAGCATATTAATTTTTCAATTGTTGTCAAGGGAGCTTACCAAACGTATTCGCCTCAAAGCACCATGGGGCGACATGGTCATTTTTTGCCAAGTCTAGTTAGGGATCTTTTACGTGTGCCCGACATTCTTTTAATATCTGATCACTGAAATGGGCATCACAACGGGAGTTCGAATAAACGATAGTCCGCCCCGGGAATCAAAACCCGTGCCCGCAAACAGCAGCAGGTCGCGATACCGACCGGGCTACACAGCTACGACGACTGCCTCTCCCCCGAATAATTCCGAAGGTCTCGATCGGGAATTGAGCCCGCTTCAAGCGCGATCAACGATCGATCGATCGTACAAAACCAGGCTTAAATATTTTTTGAAAGGTGTTGGCGGGATTCAATACAATGGCTCATTATCGATTAATCCCTGTAGAAATAAATCGCAATGCCGGTATGGAATGTAAGGTGAAGTGGAATTTTTTGGCATTATTAATGCTGACATTTGAATACAGCGAATTAAACCAGAAACTGATAAAAAGTGGGGCATTTATTTTTTCGTCTAGTGTTTCACACTAGACAAGACTAAAAGAAGTTGCTACGAAATATTAATAGAGCGAGGCCGATTGAATTTTTGAAATTGACACGTCGAGAAACACGAGTAAACAGAATGCGATGTTGTGTTTAAAATTCGTGTTGGGAAATTTGGGAAGTTCATTCCAAGTACCTCCGCTGGTGGCGCTTTTTTAACTGAACGTGATGGCAATTTATCACTTTTTGTTTCCAGGAATCATCACATTCCTTCATCAGCGAGACGTAATCGTTTCTAAATTAGTTTTTTTATTTGCATCAAATTCTCATGAATGATGACGGAGGGCAGGTGTGATTTTCGTCGAACAGTTCGCAAAATCAATTTATATACATCTGCTTACCTTTTTTTTATTCCTGATCACTGTAGTGAATTGCACAACAGGTGATTTTTGTACCCCTAGTGTTGCTGTGGCAATGTGTGAGGCACATTCCAGTACCCCAGGATCGAATAAACGAATGCCTACGCCGGGAATCGAACCCGGGAAGTAAACTGTTGCCATACCCACTGAGCCACTGGTACGCACAACAACGCTCGGCTTTTGTCTTGCATTTGCATTATTTTGTTTATTTTTTTTGCGCATAAAAATCCGGCCCATGACGATGACGCAATACTGTGGGGCCGCCGACCGATGCTCGATATAACGTTCTTTCACCTTCGTTAATTGTGGCGAGTCTCGCTGCCAAAAATGTGTCCCAATGTCAAGCTAAGACGATTGAAGGTCCCCTCCAAAATTAAGACTGGCGGGAGACAACATAAGCAGCTTCCCATTTGTTTAGTTGGGATTTTCGCTACCGTGTACGTTGATCCGATACATTAAAAACATTAACAAATTCGTCCCAATTCAATTTCGCGTTAGGCTTGGAAGGTAATTGATAAACTTTGCAATTATTTTTCATTTTTAATACATTAATTAAGTGAAATACTGACCAAAAAAATATTTAAATAACATAATAAACATGTTTAATATACTTTAGTTAATTGAACCGTATCAAAGAAAGCTATTTATTTTTAACGCCTTTTCAAGTAGTAGACGACGAAAGAAAAAAAAAGATCTCTAATGCGATTGCGCATTACCCATTTATAATATTTAATAACTTTGCTAGCAATAGATTTGGCTTTGTACGTAAATGAATGCTTGGGAAACATGATTTTTTTTAATGTAACAATGCTCACGTAGCACGTTGTCTCTGCAAAACTATGACAACTTTTTCACACAGCAGAATTATTAGTAATACCCATAGAAATGACTAATTAGTGTCGAACCAAGCAAGGACAGCGTATTAATTTTGGTGAATTGGTGCAGACCAACACACTCATTAAAAATTGCTATTAAATTTACAAATGGGAAGTCCAGATTTACAAAAGACTGCATGCATTTCGCAAATCCACACTTAGGCGCAGAACTAAAAAAATTAATAATTCGAAGATTAACTTAAAAACGTGATTAACGTGACGAAAATGGCAAAAGGTGAATTAGTCAGATTATTAATTTTTTTAAAGTTTATTATACGCCGGCTCCTAAATGATTAAAAAAAATCCTTGTTTCAATTCTGTTGTTGTTAATTCCTTGTTTCTGCTTAAACAGAAGTCGATTTTTTTTACGCGAAGTGGTCACAATTTTTCTGATTTGGAGAAGTCAGTTTTTCAATTTTCATACGTAAAATTAGATAAGACAAATCACTATCGGTCGATTTCTAGCTTCCCCACATGACGTTTCATCAGATTCGCTCTTCGATAAGTGTACGTGAAACTGTTCGTAAAATATAGGAGTAGTGGTCTCATGAGGAAATGCGTGGTTATGTTTACAGCGTTGTCACGAAATTGCCAAACATGCGCACACCTGTTATCTGGTTTTCGGGTCGGTTGTGAAAAAATATTATCGGTATTGACCTTCGCCTTGCATTTCACTTTTTATCAGTTCTAGTTTTGTGAAAAGATCACATCAGCCAAAACATCCATATTCCCAAAATTGACCGATTTCGCTCCCAAACTGGCCACGGATAGGAAACAACCAATATACCGATAGTATCGTGATAGTTAAAAAAAAATTCTAATGCATGTCCAATGGGTGAATCCAGTTTTTTTATGTAAATCACCATAATTCGAGTGGGTTCGAACCCACGACTCGTCAAATTTGAAAATCACCATCAATGGCGGCTGACAAGAGTTTTTAAAACTTACCGGGAAAGTTTCGATTTCAGTTACGTTTGAAAAACGAACCCGGGAAGACCGGGTTTTCTCAGACAGTGACCGGGTCGCTTTTGAAAAGTCACCATCGTGCTCGCGCAGAAAGTTGAACGGCGGTTACCATTACGCAGAACCAGCAATGACAACAATGCTGTAATACATTTCCGGTATCAAAATTGCCTACGTACAGACTGTCGGCCAAACTCGAGTTTCTAGAAAAAACGTGGGCGCGCCCGAATGACAGGTCGTCCCGTCCCCCCCATCATACAGTGAAATATAAAAAAAAATATATAATTAAAAGTTAAACACGATTTTTACTATCAATGCTGAAGATAAATTATTTAATTTCAAACTACATTTCTTGCTCGGCGGTTAATTGCTCGTAGAACTGACAGTAGGCCAATTAACCCAATTCCAATGCACACGCAATTAAACGAAGGTGTTTACCAAACGATTGCACATTCAAATTAAACTTTTAATAACTTTTTTGGCCAAATGCCAAACAAACCACGTGATCAAGATACGAAAACATAGGGCTCTCGAGAATATAGACGCTGTTCTGAAATGTAAGACACGATCGTCTTAGCCCAGTCGGTATTGCAAGTCAGGTGCGGCAATCCCAAGTTCGATTCCCGATTCGGGCTCCTGTTTATTCGATCCCGGGATACTCGTGAAAATGTGTCCTCACATATTACCATAGGACCACGAGAGATACAGAATCTCCTGCAGTGATTTTCACCACAAAGAACGGAATTTAAAAAAAAAACACCCCAAAATCGCATTGCTAAAATATAAACGCCCCCCACTACAGCACATCTGAAATTTTTGCAAATAAATCAATCAACAAATTTGGGCGCAAAACACTTAAGAACACGCAGGTAATAGACTGCCGTGCACGGGCAAACCAATGTCTAAACGCGCTCCGCTTAAGCAAGCATAAATAGAAGAGAAGTCATGACCATTTCTTCGACAGGACTATAGCCATTGAATTTCTATTCAAAAATATTTTTAAAAAGCCGATTTCAAATCAGGTCGCTTTCAGTCAACGCAGATATCGTTCACACGATAGCCCTACCCCCTAATAATAGCCAAGACAACAAATTGGACAGTCCCAAACTCGCACGCAGCAGCACTTCGCATTTCTAGATTCTCATAGAAAATACAACAATATACACCAAAATTTGAGTTAAAAAAAAAACAGCTACGGTGCCAGCTCGCGCCCGCGTGTGCACGCGATTGCTCCGTCACGAAGAGCCCGAAACAAAATTAAAAACGATAATAGCAAATAATGGTCGCCTGCGCCGAGTGTATGTGCCCGACGTGTGAAATAGGTCGCGGGCTCGCGCCATTATGTCGTGTCCCCGATTATTGCAATGACGGCGTGTCACTCGTTTAAATTGGCCGCAGGTGTCCCCCTCACCCACCACCCCCTCTTCTCCGCAAAACTTCACGACGTTCAATTTCTACAGTGGACTCCATATTTTTTCATAACAGCAACGCAATCTAGGGAATCCGCCCCTGACTTAACCGAAGCGAGCAACCAGGCACAGCACCGACGCTAACAGTGGTTGCATAACATCTGGTTTACATTAAGCGTCTTCGTATTAGTAGTGATATTGAAGAAATTTGCAACAATGACCAGAATATCACCTATAGAGCAAACACATCATTATATGCTCACTTAACCATGAGCTACCATATGATACAACTTGTATACGAGCAAGTCAAAGTCAATACCCAGTCGAAATGGCCGAGCATTCTCTATTCATGCGTGCTTAAATGGTATGCGTTTAGCATTGACTTGCTCGTATACAAGGTTATATGGTTAACGTTCATCTTAAATCTGCTGTAGAGGGGTGCGTTGATCCTTCGTCAACGAGATCGGCATTTACGGACGGTCTCGAAGGCCCAAGACGCTCCAATTTCAAGCCCAATCGAAATGAATAGATAACGCTAAAAAATACTATTCTTGGGAGTCACAATACGATGACACGAGAGGATCTCGAGAGGATATAGCCAAAATTAGTAATTATTATACTGTACACGAGACCGGTAGAGACTAATCACGCAACACATATCGATAGTATTTAAGAAATCAGATGATCTGTGTAATCGTAAGAGGGTGGACTGTCGTTGCAACAACGAACGACTCGCGCAATTGCACAGGCTGAATCATGCAAGTCGAACTCTATGACATTAATTCGGCTGATGTCACAGTTGTGTAATGGCCCCCGAAGAAGTATTATTACGTACGCTGTACCACGTACGCTATCAATAACGATAATATTTTGTCACCTGCTTCTCCGTGACAAGCCATCAAATGAGCAAAGAGGGGAATTTTACAAGTATATTGACTGACGCTTGAATAGAATATTTGTGGCAATCTGAGTCAAATCCAATCAGGTCATACTGTTTCAAAGAGCATCCAAAGTGCCATTGCAATTAAAATGTGAAGCAACTGTTCTTGAATAAAATTCTAATTAATTGCAATTATGTTTGGAAAAATATTTAAAGCCCTGACCAAGTAATTAGCCTCTTTGTTAGTAACTTACAACATTTTTTTTTTCTTTTGAAAATTTAGTTATTCCTGTGCTTAATTTTACCTATTTCATGCAGTGAAGATACTGTATAGCGCGAGCATAACCTCCAAGCAATATTTTTAAATTGTCATTTAAATGGGTGATACACAATTATAAATTGTTCCCCAGTTGACCGTGCAATTGAGTTACAATTTTCGCACATTAAATTTTGAAATATGTCTATGACGTATTAACATAACCTCCAAAACTTTTTGCGAATCTGGTAACTCCATCTTTTTATACTAATGCACAAATGATTTTTACATTATCATCAGGCACCAATGCACACTGATTCGTCATAACTTGACCAGGTCCGTTTTCATGGATGGTAATCATCGATCGCAGCGCCGTACTATACAACAAGTCTGCCAAGCTATACAACTAGTCTGCAACAAGTATTTTACACATTGGAACCTAGCCGGCAATTTGTCTATATTTGATATTATGCCAATGCCCTCACCGTGATGAAAAATATCTCTGGACTAGAAACCAAATTGCTTTGACCGTATTAGCGGTTCTCCAAGGTGGACTCGACACACGGCGCCATCTACCGACAACAAAAGCAGTCTGACAAACACGCCATGACTGCCTCCTTGCATGGACAGACAAGTGTCACCAATATACAGGTGTACAACGAGACATAATTCTATAGTAGAGACAAGAGTATTTTGCGTTTACATGTATAAACACAGGTGGCCTACTTATAGGTGTATATATCCTTTCCGAAAAGAAAAAGAAAGAGGCGAAAAAAAAAAACACAAGCGCCCTACCTTAAGGCACTGTTCCGCCGTGAAAATACTTAACTGCCCTAGTTTGGCGCAGTTCAACCGGCCATCATACAACCACAACACAAACGAATATGTGAAAAAAAAGACAAGCGTAATTATATACGAATGACATAACCGTAGTGTATAAGGGAACCAACGTCCAACTACAGTCAACTACATAGAGATGGGGGGGGGGGTTATTTTATAAGATAATGGATGCGAAGAACGAACCTATGTATAGACACAAATGTTGTTGTGTGTACCTGTGTGGATATGTGTTTCGTTTACAAATGACTCATTACGGGATAGGCCTACATTAGAACAAAGAGTCCAAGAGTCCAAGAAATAAATAATGAAGAGAGAAAAAAAAACAAAGAAAACAACAATGCGTTGACCATGTATTTATTGCAAGCGAAATGAAGGTCAAAATAGACAGTCCCCCTCCTCCTCTTCCCTTCAACCCATTTAATTTAATTACCAACGGAGGCAGCTTGAAAATTTTACGCTGAAAACTACAGACTGCACGGTGTCAGAACTGCTGAATCCATTTCAATCAAACGAAGTCAAACTATAATTAATATAAATTATAATTTTACGAATTTACGTTTTCCGCAAAAGCGCCGAAAAATAATACCAATTTTATTTTAAGCAAATTTATACGAGAGTTCGCCGCACTTTGTTAGTCTAGCTTTTCTTTCCTCATTTTTAAAAACTTTTAAGACGTCCTAATTTTATACGTTTGTAACACTAAAGGTATATATTATAGGTCATTATTGCGTGCGAATAAAAAAAGTTCATCATCAATATTTTTTTTTTCAAAGCAAAATTAAATGCACGGTTTAGCGATAAAGATAAAATCACTAGGTGATGTTGATGGCAATTGAACAATTCGGATAAAGATTCAGAGGTTGTTGTATGACAAATGCTGCTAGTAGTAAGTGTAGTTCACAAACTCCCCACATAGTCAGTGGCGCTGCAATGCGTAACGCTAATATAATACGAATCGTAGCGCCACTGGGCCAGGTGGTGGGTATGTGAACTTACTACCAGATTTTTGCGTACACCAACCTCTGAATCCTGACAGTGTCATGGATTTGAATTGGAGAGAGTCTGTCGTGTAGAGCGTAAATTATCCAGAAAAATTCCGGGATATTCGCTCGGCGAACCAGCCCTCTCCACTCCTCCCTCCCAATAAGTACCCAGTACCCGCGACGGCTGTAATAAATGCGCCAACAAACAACAAAAAAAAGGGCTGTGTCTCGGGACTGCTGAACCTTGCCCTTGACAATGACGGACAAGGTCATGGGAGACGATTCGCACCTGCCTGTTATGGAACTACCGATGCTGAACCGCGACGCCAAACCACAAGCTAATTAGACGACAGACCATCCGCATGGCAACTCAGGGGATGGCGGGCGAAGTTAGTGGACGTTTTCAGCTAGTCTGTAAATTTACTTCAAGACTGTTTTCTTGCAAGTTAATCTTTGATAAAACTTGGAAACGGGAATAAATCTCCGCGTGGCAAGCTTTACAGAGCTGGGCAGAATAGCGTGAATCTATTCCTGTTCCCGAGTGTGCTTTTGCAACAATATTTTTGACTTATGAAAGCATAGAGCGCAAAGTTGCGTTATTGATTCAATTGTCCAATCGTCACATATAATTCGTGTGAAAATTTTCGACATTCACATATCGTTGCAGAATTGAATGAGAAGATGAAATGCAGGTGAACAAGGTGAATAAGACAGGTGAACAATTTGTAAAACTGAGAGAACCTGAAAATTCCCAAATACGAATTGCACGTTCATTTTACTCAGAAAAAAAACGAAAGCGAAAGTACAAATTTCCCACCTCCTCCACATCTCTCCCTCTACCCTTCCATCCATCCTCTCCCAAAAGGGAGATACGCCAAACCTGGCACCACGTAATAGTCATTGGCAGACACGTTTCCATCAAAATCCTCTGCTCAAGGCCAAGGTCAGTTGCAACACCGCGTCCACCTCAGACCAGTAGTTACCGGATAACTTTTCCCGGACAATTCACTAACATTCCAAGAAGTAATTGCGTTCCCCCAGGAGGCTAACGGCTTACTCGATCAGCCTAGATTACTTCCGGCGTGTTTGAGAGGGTTCCAATGAACTAACGCCATTCTTGATAATTTTGTCTAGCCAAGACTTTTAACCAAGGTAGAAATCTTTAATGCGTAACTGGAATCGTACAGGCATGGATTCCAAAGGAAGAAGTTGATCATAATTTCCCGCGTCCGAATATTTCAGGTCTCTGTCGGAATTTAAACCCGCTCCACGGGAATAGTAGGTAATCATACTATCCACTACGCCACAATGCACGTACTCTACTTTAATCAACCGCCATTAGCAAAGTATTTATTCTAAAACCATTATCTCCTTTCTTCCAAGAACGCAATTGTTATAAAAGATGCAGAAAAAAGATACCATATAGTAGCACCAAGGATCTCAGGTGGACCAGTATTAGTCGGTCATGTAATAACAACATGTTCAATGACGACTGAAGTGCATCCAAAACACACACCTACGTCTCGTACGTGTTTCTATGTCCCAGCGATAGGCCGGTGCAGGAATACTAAAATAGCCTTCTAGTGCGCTCACGTGTTCCTTTTTTTTCGCGGGAACCAGCGTCCACGTGGGGGCCGACAACGACATCGAAATTGAGCCGAACCCAAGACCAACGAACTGATAGGCCATCGGTGACGTTGTTCAGTCTCGCCATTCAGTAGTTCAGTCGTGCCATCAAGCGAGATCACAATACCATATAGTGAGCGACTGATGGAACTTAAATTTGCGGTGGATATATTGCACGGGGGATTCACACCCTACGAAACTTTTTTAATACTTGTAGATGTAATTATTAATATTTAATACTAATAAACGATGGTGGTGTATAAAATACACGCAGAGACAAATGTAGAATTAATTGAGAAAAATTGATTGAACGTAAATAAAATCAGCGATTTAAAATCCGATAGTGAGACACTTAATCCGTACCTGACTTTTCTTTTGTTTTACTCTGTACCTGAAGAATTAAAAGTGTCACTATCGGACTTTAAATCGCTGGTTTTATTTATGTTTAATCAGTTTTTCTCAATTAATACTAATAGTATACGGCATCTACGAGATAGGTCGTCTGTACAGTATATTTAAACAGGGGAACAAGACTCGAAATAGGTCATATCTTACAGAAGGAAATACATAAAAATATAGACGACTGCAGGCATGTCCCTCAACAGTCGAAAATATCAATATATACTT
>JAUJYS010006721.1:0-10109 GCA_033995665.1 Melogona broelemanni | reverse complement strand
GGGATCGAGGGTCGGGGTCCGGAGACGACACGCTGCTGTTAACAAACCAGTCCCAGGACTAACCAACACAACATTTCTCTCGCCATAGGCCCCCCAAGGGGCTGCTTGCGGGTTCAACTTGTAAATTTGTAAAATCACAATTTAGCAAAACAATTTATGAATGCGAGAAGATTTTAGGAAATCAAGAGATTGTCCATAATCACGAAGGACGTTAACAATTGATGAATCCACCGATATAACCATATACCTCGTAGCAAAATGAAGAAAAAAAAATCTACATCTCAAAATCTTAAAATAACCAACTGCTGGTATTCTGGAGTGCACATGTTTTCAAAACGCATGAACGCTGGCAAATTTGAATATCGATTTTTGCTTGTTGATGCAATGTTCGTGTACCGTACCCTGAATCCAACTTAACCACGAAGCTGTATGCAATACAGCAATATCTTGGAGACTGTCGTCTCATACATTTTTAATATACATACCGGTATACATTTTAAACTGAACTGCGATTCAGTGTGCCAGATAAACAGTCACCGCACTTTAGCGCGAGTTTGTGTGTCCGGCTTTAGGCACACAAGGGGGCGTTTTCAAAATATCTCATTTCCGTCTGGACTAACAGGCAATTAGGCAGGGAGAGTATGGACGCATGCCAACGGACGGGTACGCTATAGAGTGGACAGCAACAACAATAATAGAGCACACAGTAAGCAGCTAGCAAGCTGCTACAGGAAAATCACTATCACTTATTTACACATGTTCCATTTATATTGGACTGCGCGTGGGAAAGACATTTGATTTAGAATTAATGCTATAACTAATAGTGAGATTGCACTATAAGTCAGAAGTGGAAATTTGCAATCTTTCCTTTTTTTTACACATTTTAATGCCATATGAATGATGTACGTACGGTACATCGTTACAAGTGGGTATATTTTCATTTAGCACACGGCAAATGCGCTATCGAAAACCACTTCTAATATTTATATTGAAAGAAAAATGAGAAATGTATTCCGCTTCAAATAATCGCGTTTTTGCACAAATATCTATTTTTGAAGCAGCTTAAAATGAATAATGACTTAAATGGCTCAGCTTTAACCAGCGAAACCGAAATTGCATAGCAGTTTTAGTATGGAAAAAAAAGAATGGACAAAGAAGTACTTTTAAAAAATTACCCACCGAGTTTCATTTGTAAAATTCATCCAGTAAAAAAATAAAATCGGGTAGTAAAGTAGAACTATCTAAACAATTTTACTAATTCAATTCTAACCGCATTCAAATGTATTAAATTGAAAAAAAAAAAAAAAGTAGTAAACGCTACCCAGTATTTAATAATTAAAGTCTACAGGTTACGGCCTTATTGTTTGGTCTAATGCCACCTTATCAACCAGCGTATCTTTGATCGTGCATAATTAAACGACCTGTACACACACCTGTTGGTGAACAGAATTTAAAGCGCATCAATTAACCGCCCTGTACTCTAAAGATCAGGCACAAAAACTCACAAATTGTGGCTCGTAACCGTTGTCCTACGATGCGGACTTTTTTATTGCGTCTATCCCGTCTCATGCATTTGTCAGCGTCGTTTATCACTGCCGCGGCGCTCCCTCCCACCAGACTCCGCAATTCCAATTCTATTTCTCCGTTAATTTTTTAGCAACGCCGAATTATACAACAGGCAGCAGTTAACCTCCACAGCTAAACGGATGTAACACTATCATCAATATTTAATCATCGTTTTACGGACGCGGTAATATAGAAATCGTAGACGGCAATTCTGTGTCGGTCTCTCTCTCTTTCTGTACAATAACTAGACGTGTAACATTTCGAAAAAAAATTAATTTATTCTATAAGATTGTTATAAGATATACTCAATATGTCGCGGAATGTTCAAAGATGAGGTTAAATACTATCGTCAGTTTTTTTTTACAAGCTACTGGTCGACAACAACAAATCAAAAACAGCTGATGGATCAGTGGAATCTGTGAAACGTGCTCCGTTAACCATGGCGATAATTTTACTTCTGCTAATAAATTATTAATTATGTTTTGTTTATTATTTGTCAAATATTAATATAAATTTCGGTATCTTTGGGCGCGTGAAGGTCGTGGGGGGGGGGAGATAACAAATACACGATAGGATTTAACCTGAGCTTTAAATATTCCGCGATATACCGAGTATATCTTATGTTAAGTCGACGAAAGACAATTTAAGACTCATCAAGATTTGGCTTACCTCTAGGAGGAGATCCACATCGGACGAGAGAATCCGGCGTTAAGAATGTGTCGTTTTTTTTTTTGGTGGTGGAAATAATAAAAGCACGGTTACGGATGGTCGGAGGTCAGGCGGTGACCGTTGGCGACGCACGGGGTCCACGGTAGCTTGGCGGACCGACAATCACTTAAAAATGTCACCGCGCACATGCGTACATCCATCCGCCGTGGGGGCAGCGAAAAATCGAGTTAGTCGGCGACTATGACTGCGTAGGTGGAACGTGCGACCGGCGACCAATCTCTGCTGTCAGACGGCGACATGGTTGGCGCGACTGGATTTCACTATTTATTTTTTTTTTCTCACCACGCGGTTTTTTCTACTTTCTTATTTTTCTTGCGGCTACTGTTTTAGTCACGGTTTTGATTCTGCGTCGAATATAATCCACGCTCAGCATAGCACAGGTCCAGATGATGTGTGTTTAGAGATACGAGGTTTGGGTGCGATAGCGTGTAAACAACGATGGTAGCGGTCGTTTCGTAAAATGTTGACGCCGAGGCGAAAGACACACGCGGAATACGATATTGAACAAAAGTAGGTGTAGACAGTTGGGTTGTGAGGGCTGCACTGTGTGTGCTCAGAGACACGGAGCGGAGAGCCAAGTGTGGTTGGTGCTGTGTGAGCCAAGATCCGATCGAGAGCCTACCTCGAGCGCAAACATGTTGAGCGAAAGTAAATCGGAGCAAAAGCGAGCTCTGTGCACAAACCGGTGTACACCGATAGTCGCAGTGCCTGCTTTTTGGAAAACGTGGGCTCGTGTCGCGGCTATCGTCACTCGGTATTTCGATTAATATCGATCAAGTTTGTTTTCCGCTTTACTCATTCATTTCGGTACGTGCATTTTTTGGAAAGATGGTAACTGAATTCGTAAATAATGTGAGTAAAAACACATTGTCAGATGGAAAGGTCGTGTTCAAGGTTGCAAGTTGGTGGAAAAAAGTGTGACGTCATCTGAGGCCCAGCAGGATTGGCTATCCCAATCTAAGTGCATATTCATACAAAATCAGTTCACACGAGACAAATAAGTATCGTTATAGAAGTGCATATTCTAAAAGTTCACACGGGATGACTAATACGAACAGAAACAGAATATTGCCATAGCAACACGGGAGGTCTAAATCCTGTAGTAATTAGTGCCCACAGTGATATTAATTTAAAAAAAAAAATAAAGTAATGGAAATATATGGCTAGCACGTGGGTCTCCAGTTAACGGGTTCGCCAGGTGGCGCAAAAGTTAATTTCACAAAAGTACTTGCAAAAGCGCACCTTGTAGATTTAATACCCTAGGATCGTGCCCAGCAGTTTTTATCGGGCGCCATTTAGTGAATTTATTTGAAAGCTATTCTTATCCATTGGAAAAAATTAAAGCATGATATGTTTAAAGGCTAAAATCTTCTACAGTTTGCAATAAAATGAATTAATTAATTTTATAAAAATGATTCGGAAAACTTATTGAACGCCCCGAATAGTCGTAACTAGATATACTCAGAATTGGTGCATTTGCGTATTGATCCGACTATTTGCAAACCGCCCTTCTAAACATCGAGCCCATTCAACTTTACTAACACGATAAACGTTTTGATACCCCTTGTTAATAGGCGAGTTGGCAGCTATTGCGTGCCCGACACCATATATCCAGCGAGCGCCCTGTCATGAGCGATGGCTAATCTATAGGGGGCATCATCAACAACGTTGGAATTTAAAATGAATGACCAATAAAACAACGGGATGCAGACGCAATTCCACATCATTTTTTTTTAAAGCCTGCATGTCTGTTGCTACATTGTCTTGCATTGTCTTGTTCGATTCCCGGCGCAAGCTTTCGTTTATTCGATCCTGTGGTACTGGCGTCACCCCTGAGCTTCCATTAGGGAGTCCAAAACTTTAGGGTGGATCCTGTAGCCTGGCTATTTCAGCTGCCAATCCCCTTCCCTTCCCTGGCACTCACATATCTCCACAGAGATACGAGGGTGCAGTAATCCTGTAGTGCACCATGTTGTTTGATGTTTGATCTGCCAAGCAAATAAATTTAATATTGTTGAAATGCGAGCGCCAACTGTACAGTAGATAATATGCGTTCTATTCAAATTGATAGTCGTGTTTGTCTACAATAAGTAAATATAAGATATAAAACCGTTCTACTAGAGATCAGCTACAAATAAATTAAAATGTCAACACAGCACAGATGCTGCACAACACAACACGAATTGACAAACGCTTAAACTAATCTATGGTAAACACGAATTGTACATAAACCCAATAGGTACGAGAAATAAAGTGTCGCCCTGTCACATATATAAACGAGAACACAAAATCCAGGACAGGACCAGATATAAAGGATCATAGATACTCCAGCTCCCATCGCCTTTATTTCTTTATTTAGTAATTCATGTGAGCCACGATAAGACTGTGATTGTACCAATTACAAATGCCGAATAGAGCGATTGACGAACAATGAGATGGTGAACTCAACATAATCCACTCACCCCACATTCAACCAGAGATCAGAAGTCCCGAGATCAATAAATGTTACCTATAAATGCAGTGAGCGAGTGGTCCTGGGTTCGATTCCCAGCGCAGACTCTCGTTTATTCGATCCTTAATTTGATGAAAATGTGCCCTTCACATATTGCCTAACCGGTGTTACGTCATAATGGCGCAGCGACGAAATGGCGCAGGGATAAATGTCGCAAGGTTTTTTATCTTAACACGAAATGTGTGCTTTTTGTGTTGTTTAAATGCATAACGGTTTCCGGGCACATTGAAAAAAAAATCTTAACAGAAAATAGGAACCGAGGCGTTCCAAAGTGTTTCCATTCCTTCCTAGCACCGAGCCCAAGAAACGGTGGTTCCGAGGCTGAATTAAAAGAAATATATATTTTTTATACTTTATTCCGGATCACTGTAGTGAATAACACTACAGGAGGTTATTGTACCCCTCGCGTCGCTGTGACGATATATGAGGGGCACATTCCAGTACCACAGAATTTATAAACGAAAGCCTGCGCCGGGAATCGAACCCGGGACTACGTTTAACCGTGTCTGCATTATTTTTAAGGAAATGATACTTCATGTATACAATAGTTTATCTGTTAACGTGGCACGACCAAACCTCTTTTTTTTGCGTGGGTGTAATTTTTTTATTTTTTAAATTACTACAGGAGATTATGTATCGTTCTGAGAGCTCAAACCTTCGTTTGAGGCACATTTTGACCAGTGCCCCGGGATGGAACAAGCAAGAGCTCGCTCGAGGGATTGTCGCACCACAGTCGGTTGCAATATCCTCTACGACGAGTCGTTACAATTACAGTAATGTGTATACTAACAAGATATTCGCTCAAGCAGCCCTGGGATCTACCTGTGTAGGCACTGTAGTTTCGGTCGACAGAGGTTGAGGTTGAGGACAAAAATTAGGATATACCGTAACACGCTCCCGTGAAGTTGCGTGTTTTATTCCTCTATTATTATCCCGGATTTATTCGGCAATCCACACTAGCTATCACGGCATCCTGCGAGTATTATTCCCCCGTACATCCTGCTCGGAGAATGAGTGGCCGAGTTATCTAATTTTTCCTTGGTCTCATTAAAAGGATTAAAAGGTGATGGGAACACTCCGGTGACTGTCCCGATGCCTAATAATTACAAGAAGTAGACTAGAAATACAATTTTGTCTTTCGAGTCGACTTGCACGTATTTGTCAATTGATCGTACTATGGAAAGGTGGCATCGTGGTCTCAGGCCGACGCAAAGAAGCAAAAGTTGTTTTTAAATACAGCTTCCGTATGTAGACATGTGTACGAGAGGAGGGAGACAAACTCCACCTCATGACCCCTCCCCCACCTCCCGCTCGTTCACCCCTTCACGTGACCTACCACCCACCACACCAATCACCCCTTCATCTGCGCCGTCTGCAGTGTTGGGTAGGAACGAAACGGAATAGTTCCGTTCTTAGGAACTGATTCCTTTTTTGAGGAACTTAGGAACGCCTTGATTATTTTTCCTGGAACAGGACGTTAGGAATGGTTCAGTTCTATTTTTTTAGGAACTGGAACTGAGGTTCCTTTTGCCATAACTTTCAAGTTTCTACGAGTTTCTACGAGTACAATTGTCGACAGCGGAACAATTTTTCAGCTTGAAACATAAATTGTTAAAGATTTTAATCTGAATTCACAAATGTGTCTATGTCCGTCCTTTAGTTCCCGCAAATGTCCATTTGGCGTTATCATGAAAGTAATCATAATTTTTTGTAACACTCACTCGGCGTCTTTTTCAAATCTATTTTTTTTAATCTAAAGAACGGAATAGTACCAGGTTATTTTTGAAAATGAAATAGGAACGGAAAAATTCCTGTTGGAACTGGAACCTGAACTGTCACATTTTTTCATTGGAGGAACGGGAACTGTATCCTTTTTTCATTAGAGGATCGGGAACTGGTTCCTTTTTTTCATGAGAGGAACGGTTAACTGTAACTGGTTCCCTTTCAAAAGGAACGAACTCAACAGTGCCCGCCGGCTACTACCATCTCAGACGAATGGAGAGAGTGCGAGGCGCCTTCGAAAAAAGTTTTTTCCTCTCCACCAAACTCGCATTCGCCGTAGAAAGTGAACGAAGCCACGAGGGCTGCCACGTCTTCCTCATCCTCCTCCTCTCCTATCTACTACCGGCGCACGCACGGGTGCAGTTTTAAATGCCTCGATGCTGACCGTTCCCGATGGCAACGGTGCTGCCGTCGCCGCCATTTTAGAAAATCGGGACGTCAATTTTTCCTCTCGAGCAAGTTTTCCAGTTTTGCGGAGGGGTGGCGGTGGTGCCTCTTAAACCTCGTAATGCAAATGCCAGGGTCGCGCAATCTACATGTATGTGTGCCGGTTGTTATGGTGCTTTTTTGGAGTCGGTGGAATGCGAGTTTCGATTGAGTGAGATACGGTACACCGCGCACCGTCTCACCTTGCGTCGGCCTACGTCCTGTGTGCTACTTTATTGCGGTCGACTCGAGAAATTGTGTTTGGTGGGTTAGTCTCATTCCTGAACTGCGTACCCTACATACACGTCAATATAGCAACCATTAGTCATGCAGTTGTAGTCTCTAGATTCAAAGTTATTAATCGGTTAGTTGGTGCGGCCTGTGTTAGAATTGTGAGGATTGCTCTCTGTGACTCGTACTGACCGCTTGCTGACCACGTGGACTTTGATTACGCCGGACTATAATACAGACTGAAGTTTACGCGTCTCCCCTGTGTTTATTATCCCGGATTTTTGTGATTATTGGACTTTATTTTGCTGCTCAACTTTGGACAACTCACGTGTTCCTGAAGCGTGGCGTTTTTGCACAATTTTGTTTTTCGCAGTTCTGCATTGTGGTCGCGTTTGCTCGCCAAGTTAGTTAACCGGAAGGTTATCGCGTGGATTCGTGCTATCGCCCCCCCCTCTCCGATGTTTCATGGTCGTTGCCCATACATTTTTTTATGCAAAACCTCCCGTTGGAGTCTACCATGATCGCCGTGGAATTCGTGTCCGTAAGTGTTGTTCGATACGTTTATGCGAGTGTATTTTCAGAATGTATCTACCGGTACATGTCCTGCAAAAATCGAGCTGCGGTGGTTAGAGGCATCTTGTCACTGGCTCTCGCTGTATGCGTATTTTTTTTAAAGAGGGCTCCCGTGACCAACTGTAATTGTTTTTGACGTTCTGGCCGCTTGTCCCGTCCTCATTTATCGGCAGATCGCATGCGGCCGAACAATGATGAGTCCTCTGGCGCGATATCGAGCGAGAGAACGTATTGATCGTTCGAGGGGTTCGAGTGACCAAAAGTCGCAGAAATTGTGAGGGGTGGGGATCCGAGTTGCTCGCACAATATCCGCGGTCACCTTTGGAGCTTCGCGGTTCATGATAATATTGTGTGCGGGAGAGGGGGGGGAGCGATTTGTAGTCGGTCGTTTGGGTTGAGAGCGGTCCAATAAGTTGTTGACTAACATTGGATGAGTCGTAAGCCATGCAGCGTCACATTGTGGCATGTTTGCAACAACGTTTGGTTTGCAATTGAGTAGATAAAAATATTAAATATATTTGCCGTATAAATTGGTCGTAAAAATCGTCGAATACGGCATTTAAATCTGCGTGGAATTGTGTTCTTTGCATTAAAAAATACTCACGGTATTCGGATTTACATTTATCAGATAATTATTTTTACATTTTCCTAGGGCTTTGTTTTAACCGCGAATGAAAATGTCAACGAACCAAGCTTCTATTTACTTTTTTTAGTTTCCTCTTTTATTTTATCGCGAATTTGCATTTGTTTCGCGTGTGCATAATCGGTCAGAGAACCGTGACTCACGAATCTGTAACAACAACCAAAAAAAAAAAAAATAAATAAATGGCTCCACTTGTTAAAAATAATCGCTGGTGGAGGTAGTTCGGTGGAGCTAGTTTATTTTTTGTTTGCGGCGTTAGCGACCCTTATCTATACAATTACACGGCATAGTCGCATTCGGCGAAATTTGGGTGATGCCAGAAACGAGTTAGTATCGGATTCCACCAACCCTGTCTGCGAATTCGCGCTCTGACATGCATAGACATGTATTTATATGTTTGTTTGTGCCCCGGAACGATTGCACACGCATGCAGGTGTCGCTAAATGGCGAACGGACGGCATTCCATGTCGCCAAGCCAACGAGCTTCATTGGAAACCATGCGTTCTTATTTGTTAGGGCGGTGGTGCGGCGCGCGCATGCCTGGTTTTTTGGCGAGGCGCGAGCGCGGAGCATGCAATTTTAACGTAGGTGCAATGTGTAGCGCGCGCCCGTCCCGTCGTTCGAAAACTTGTTTGGCGGGTTGAGGGTCGCGGGTATCGGGGGACCGGGTTCCTAGGTTCTGAAACGTTTTCGTTGGGTGGCATCATTGCCCATTTGTTGCCACGCTGTTGACGGAACAGATCTCCGCCGTTGATATAAATCCGTGTATTGGCTGTTTACATTACCGAGGGGTTTACGAGAACCCAACAAACACGATGCACGTTATGCTTGCATTACAGGTAGAGCGCGCGCCATTGAATTCCAAATGTCGCCGCTGGTGACGTTTTTGTGATCAGGGTGAAAATGTTGGCCGCCTGCAAAGTGCTCGCCAATTTATGTAATACTTTGATTGTTTTAATATACGAGGGTACATGACGGTAGGCTTCAGTCTTTTTCTAAATAAGTAAAAGTATGTTGTCATGTTATAAAATTTAAGTAACAAAAAGGGACAGAGACGCAGAATTATTAAATGCTTGTGGGAACGATTTGTGATCAGTTGTTGAATACATGTGTACTTACTTATTACATATTAATAAAATAAATATCCGCGAATTTAAGAAGAAACGCGACCAAAAACGTTGAAATTAACATTTAACATTGAAATGAAGTGAGGGAGCTCACCGAAATTAATATCAATAACTTCCCTGTCTCATATGTAGTCACGTGTCCTTGTTCATTTTTTAAAAATTCCTAAGCTATCGATTTAATTAATTTTACCATACTTGTGGACACTGCAAGGTGCAACGTTAAAAATTGGAATTAGATTAGTGTATTTTAATTAAATGGTGGGCCATTTTTTAGGTATCTCGAAATCCGGCATATTTTTAGCACCTGAAAATCGCTTTTTTATTTTGTAAAGTCATGTGGCGGCGATTTGGTGTCTCCCAGTAGGAGGAGGGAAAACGGGGTCGGGGAGAAAAGGTGGGCGACTATCAATTGTTGTTGTGGTCGCGTCTAACATCAGCAAAATTCGTGGAATTCTTTCGAACCCACTCACACAGCGGGGGGAGGGAGAGGAGGGCGCCTATGGGGTGGGGGGAGCATGTC
>JAUJYS010006720.1:0-10111 GCA_033995665.1 Melogona broelemanni | reverse complement strand
AGTGGTCCATCCTTAACGTTTTAATGTTGCCGTCTCCGTTTCCTAATGGTCTAGGTTACACCCTACACTTCTCATTGGAGATATATACATTTGTCCTGTAGATTAGTTCCCGCAAATGTTTTTTTCAATATATTTTTTAATGGAAGTAACGGAAAAGTTCCAGGTTCCCTCTGTAAAGATACTTTGAAACGACCAGGTTCCTTTTCATTTTTGAAGAACTACATCGGGAACTAGTTCCTTTTTTCGTGGGAGAAACGAGAACTGGTACCGTTTTCAAAAGGAACGAGCCCAACCCTGGACGAACACGCGTTTTTGCATACGGTGCTGCGTTTCAGCACTAGGTGGCGCACAGATGAATGGCGATGGCGGGTTGAGCGGGGAAAGCGACATAGACTTCTGCCCAGGGCGGCCACAATTTGCGAAGTCTTCCCACGCAACGGTGTTTCCCTATTAACTATATCTGCGCAGTACGACTTACTGTGCGCCCTATTCGATATTGGCGATCATGCATTAGCATTTCAATGGCGAAGGGTCTCGATCTGGGTAGGCAGAGGAGGAATGGTGGGGGTGGTCGGGGGAGCAGTTCTGTACGTGAGTCACCGTGTAATTCCCACCTATGGCGATGTCCCCCCATCACCGCCCCTTTTCAACCGTTGCCGTTTGATAACGGCTCGTGCCAACTGCCATCATTTCGATTGACTACCCGTGTTCAAAAATGATCACGACATGCTCTTGAGACCTGCGTGCACTATGGACATGCTTTTTGAGTATAATACGATGATTGTGCTTTTGCGCGCCGAGATGGATATTTGATCAATTGAAATTCGACCGATTCCATAAAATAAATTAAAGTTTCTTACTTCACTGACTTATAATTTATTTTATGCAATCGATCGAATTTCAGTTTCCATTTTTTTAATGTCGGTGAAAGATTTTACGTTCTACTGCATTTTCGTGGAGCTGCTTCTTGAGGCGGCAGACAGGACTTTTGACTGGACGCTGTCTGGCTGGATGACTGGATGTCTGGCTGACTGGATGCTAACGCTATTGACGAATTATGTCAACGTCACGACATAGTCTCGGGAGGAAATTTAACGAAAGAACTTAATCGGTAGAAGGAAATTGCATTTTTTTTTCTCTAAATTTACACTCTGGCATTCAGTTTTAGAAATTAGAAGATCGGAGGATCACCAAAGCATACTTCTTTACAAGCTACGAGGACGTACAGCAAATGAAAGCCTACAAAATCATGAAAGCCTACAAAATCAAAGAAATGTTTTGCTTTGAAAATCAGGCCGAAAACGACAGTTTTGTGCATGCATAAAGTTTTCTTTTTGCTGTTCGGTTGCAATTTGAATTTTTTCGTCCAGATCTGAAGCAACGTGGTATACGTGCCTCAGCTGCAGTCTTACACATTTTTTATGCAGCTTAGGTAGGCATATTCTCTTGTTTCGAAGATTAAGTAGCAATATTGTTGCCGCTTTTATTATTATGTCTTGTTCTATAACTGCTGATGTTTATGGGGCTATGTCATAAAAATAATGCATCGTGTGTGTGTGAAAGTGTTCTGCAATAGAAAATGGGATTGAGCAAATAAAAAGTGAATCTTGCACGGGAGCTCCGTAATGTGTTGGTCAGTTGACGTTCTAGGTCACCTGTCGACACCTACCGGTGAAGCTCGGAAACAAAATCGTCTACTCGCTAAAGCCATATTGTAATTCGTGAAGAAATTCCAGTGATTATGTTCCTTATGGCGCTAGCAAATTAGCCAATGTTTTTCGCAGTTTTTTTGTTCGTAGAAATCGGGATTTGTTTGCATAAATTTCATGGTTTTTTAAATGTTTAACCGAAAAGTGAAGCTACACGATATTTTCATATTCCAACTTTCAATGTTGCAGAAATTCGTCCATTTGAAAGTAACGAATTGGTTTTTAAAGATCAATTCGCCAACATTTTGGTCAAATAGGAACAAGTACGGCGCCATTTTGGGCGTTTTCTATGTTTCATCAGTTGCACGCTGGAGGCGTTGTAATCTTTCTAGATAAAAAGTCCTGAGCAGTTGTTAACCTTTATATTATGTGTTCCCAGTAAAAAATTTGGGTCGATTCAAGCGGGCCGCAATGATTTGTAGAATTTTACAAAGATAAAGGGCGACATTGGATTTTCCTCAGCAGTTGAAAAACGATTTTAACCATATCCACCACATCATGTTTGAGTACTTTTGACATTAGTTGTGGCTATACCTTTATATTATCTGTACCCAGTAAAAAAACAGCCCGGCTAAGGCACGGCTGACATAAACTCCAATCGTAATTTCCAAACATTTTTTGACTGCTAAGCAGCGCCACCTACACGATGAATTCGATAGATGGCGCTGTTGTCGCAACTATGTTTTTGCTGGTGTAGTATTTTTCTCCAAGGTTTCCCCCCTCCGACCAATCAGATACGTCGTCATAGCGGTACAGCCCAACATTTTTTTATTTTTTGTGCGGAGGGAACATATATTTATTTACTGTTTGTCTACCCTCGATTCTAATTTTTTTCCATCATTTCTTTTTTTTTTTTCGTGCCTCCCCAATCTTCTTTAGAAGTTACCAACACCACCATCGCAGTACACAATGTGGCGCATTCAAAAAACGTTTTTTCCAAACCGATGTTGTTGATTCTGGTTAAGGATAAGGCTCTGCGTGACTGAATAGCGAGAGAGAAACTGACTGAAAAAAATTAGAGTGGGGTAGTGTGGTAGGAAACGACAGGCGGTATAACGAACGTATTCGAGCGAGCCGAAACAAATTTCGGTTCTGTATGGCTTATATCCATCTCAAACACCCCCTACATATATTACATTTTTTTTTTTTTGAGACTCCAAAAAAAAAATTGGACGTGGCTAAATCTCACTACTAAACTGAAACGAGGTTACCAAAGTATTTTCATGGAAACAGAGACTGACAGATGCGTGCTAGTTTGCTCTGCAATGAAATAGCAGTGCCCCATACTACAGACGTATTTACGGTCGTGGCGTGAACCTTTGCCGGTTGCATACAGTCTTTCTTCATTTATCTATAACATATTGCAATCTATTGGAGCTAGCTGACTTGTAATATCTCAGTCGATATGACCAATCATGCTCTACTCAATATAAGTGTTGGGTAGGAACTGAACGTGTTTCTTTTCCGTGGAACTTTGGAACGCTTAGGTTTGTTTTCCCAAGGAACCCTTGGAACGGTTTTGTTCGGATTTTTTCAGAAACTAGAACGATCGTTCCTTTTATTGTGTGCAGAATGTTTACTTGTTTTAACTAATTAATATTTAAATATTAAAGCCCACTGGATAAAAATTCCATTAATCGGAATTAATGGAATTGTGGGGATAAATGATTTAAATTTGAGATATTTTCATCCGTTAAGAAAGTGATGTTTTCGTTTTTAATTTTTTTTTATTTTTTTATCGAAGGAACTGAAAAGGAACGGAAAAGTTTCAGAGTACTTTTGTAGAACGGCTAGGTTCCTTTCAATTTTTGTAGGAACTATTGATAGATCTGGAATGGTTGCTTTTTTCTTTTAAAAAACATTAGCTGGATCGGGGTGTCTTTTTTAAAAAGAGAAGATCCCAACACTGTGATGTTTCATTTTACGTAAGAATTTTTGTGGAACGATTTTTGAATATGCTTTAATTTTCGGGGATCAATCTTTGCCGCTTTATTTTTCGCGACTCGGAATTGCTCGGGAGCAGTAAGTTTATGCTTAAGATAAAAGAAACCGAAAAACAGCCTTACCGAAAATGTAAGCTGTAAACCCGAGCTGCCCTCTGCCGATCTGTTATGTCGCGTTTCTGTTTACGCGGCGGCGAAATTCAATGTTGTTTTTTTCACTCTCCCTCACATGCGGTATTGGCTGTTTGCAACGCCGTTTGCTGCGCCATACCGTCCTTGGTCATTTGGTTGTGGTGAACGCCACTGGTGGCGCTGTCACGTTGATCTGGGTGGTAATTGTTGAGTTGTATTTTGTGGACTGATAGGTAAATTTTTAATGTGTCAGGTTTGCGAAACGTACTTTGGCGGAAGCCTAAACGCGGTGTTGGGTAAAAACTGGTTCCTTTTTTTGGGGAACCTAGGATCACCTCGATTCCTTTTCCTTCCAGGTTCTTAATCTTTCTGTGTGCAGTGTTCCTTTTGCTATTACTGTCAATTGCGAGTACAATTTTCCAAAGTGTGTCGTCAGCAGAACAATTTTACATCATCAAACAGAAATTGATCAGTTCCCCTCAAATATCCATTTGGCATCATCATGAGCGTAATTATAATTTATTTGTGAAATTACAATATTTTAAATATTTTTTACTCAGAAGAAACGAAAAAGTTTCAGGTTATTTTTTTTTTAAACAGGAACGATCAGGTTCTTTTTAATTTCTGGAGGATCTGGAACGGGTTTCTTCATTCGTGGTAGGAATTCTAACTGAAACGGGTTCCTTTTCAAAAGGAACGAACCCAACACTGGCGATTGCTATGTTATGATTTCGAATGCCAAAAATACGTCATACTGCGCCATCTGGTGATGGCACGAGGCGCCAACGTTGCGAGCCTTATATAGAAGATTGAATTGACGGCAAACATTGTTCTTGTTGAACAAACATTTTAGGCTGATCCTTTTATGATAAAATGAGAGAGCATTTTCTTGTTTATGCTCGTATATACCAGCATCGAGACGACGCGGGACCAGCCCGAAATGACTCGCCAATTTGTCGATCGACAAAACGAGTGCAAATCGGCGTCTCGTATTTGATGACTTTCGGAAATGGAGTGGCCGGCTGATTGGGAAGGAATATCCCTCTGGATGATAAACCAAGCTTTTCCAAAATCCTTTGAAATTGCGAACGCTAGTAGCTGGATCAGGGTGAGGTACCGTGTGTCGTAATGGTGATTTTTTTATACACCCGTGATAGCAGTGTTGAGAAGGAACTTGACACGGAACGAGAAAGTTCCGTTCCTGGGAACTAGTTCCTTTTTTGGCATGAACAATGCCTATAAGCTAGGCATTAAAACCAAAAAGTTTCCGCCATCATGATTACGTCACCACTAACGGAAGTCGGCCATTTTGAGCCTTTATTTTTCAAACTGTGCTCCGCGGGTGTTGGTATTGTTCATGCCAACACTTCGCCTGTGTATGACACACAGGTCCCCTCTCTTTTTTAGGAACTTGGAGCGCCTAGGTTCCTTCAATTTTCGCAGGAATTGGAACTGGTTCCTTTTTTGTAACTAGAACTGGGGTTCCTTTTCTGAATATAGAGTTCCTTTTGCCAAAACCTTCAATTTTCTACAAGTATAAATTGCCTAAAGTGATTGATTTTACAGCATCAAACAGCTAAAGATTATTATATTCTGTTGAAAACTTTTTATCAGTGTCCGCAGTTGTGTGCGCCGCCTAATGATGAAGCGTTGGTGTCCATAGCCATGTGCCTTCACTTGGGAAGTTTCTAGCAGTGGCATATGGTCTCAAGACCCATCTCCTAGTACTTTGTATTACGTAGTTATTATTGCAAGTGCATGCAGCTCCCCTGGTGGGCACTCTCCTTGTACGAGTATAAGGGTGGCCATATGTTGCTGTCTGGCGATGAATGGGCAATTTTCAAACAACTTTTCTCTGTAAATTGATCGCGTTTTTGGGGAGAGGGAGTGTGAAAAAATATACCACGGCTCGATTTTTTTCCCATAGAGCGAGTGCGATTTTCTGGAGGCATGTGGCCACCATCTGGTCACATTGCTAGCCGCTGCCAATCAACGATTAGAACCCGGGTGCACTTACGATTGTAATGGGCACCTGATGGGCCAAGCTGACCCCAGATCACCCCTTGAACTTTCTCGGGGGCTTTTGCGATCCAATGATTTTCGGTGACGATTTCAAATACTTTCCGCTGGTCAACTCTTGTGTGGTGGCCGAAGTTTACTAATGAGAGTGTATATTATGACACATGGAAGAAGAAAATAGTGATGCATATCAAAAATCTATCGAAATTGATCGAGTTCATAAGTAGGTTCAATCTTCGGCAATTCGTGGCTGGATTGGGACAAACTGGTTTTGTCATTTATGGCGGTTATGTGTGAGGTGGTTTTGCGATGCACGCGATGTTTCCTTACCTGTAGGCGTTTCGATTTTGATTTTGATTCAGATTTCGGTCAGTGGAAGTCAGGGAACCTAATTTTCAGTTTTCTGTATAAACAGTAAAAAAATTAGGTAGAGCGTCATGCGATGATTTCTAGAATTTTGAAAGATAGGGGAAAAGTTGTATTTTTCTGAGCATTTTTCGAAACGATTATATCGATATTTTCATGTTATATTTATCATTTGTCGAGGATTATCTTGAGCATTTTTCAAAACGATTTTATCGATAGTTACATCATTAGTTTTGGATACACCTCCTCATTGAAAGAAAATGCCACACGACGAAATTGTGTGAAATATTCATGCATGTGGTTTTAATTGTGTGGACTGAAGAGGATGACTCTATAACCACTTCCGGTGGTTGGTCGCTAATTTTTCGATTACTCACAAAAGTTGCTGCAACCAACATGTGCGCCTGCTCTCAATTGGAACAAATTGCGATCGCGAATGCCAGGCACGGTTCCCTAACGGCAAAAAAAGAATCCCGAAGGAACCGGGTGACCCCTGACCTCTTCCGACACCGGTAACACCACACCGACGCCCCCTCGTAACACTTGCGTCCCTTCTCATACTGCTGCACACGTACATTTACTCCAAAGACCACTTTGCGATTTTGGTCGGTTTGGTATACCAAGGAAAATTTACAGGGGGATGCAATAAAAAAGGTTAAATATAATTAAACAGCCTATATGTTCGTGAATTTGTGCACAGTTTGTTAAAAACATTGCCAATGAATTGATATAAAATTTCAGAAAATGCAACTAATTATGCAATGTCACTTTTTTTTGTATCACCCTTCAATTGTAATTTACGTGCAGGAATAGTTTTCTGGACTTCTCATACTTTCCCCATGTGGTCTCAAGAGTAGTTGAAAAATGAAAATGAGCCAGGGTACATAGACGAGGGCCCCCAAATAGCGCTACTTTACTCTGTGACTCTGCAGACAGCCGTCTACTCTCACCGAAATCCTCAATCATCTGGTCGTTATTGCACGATTAGGCCAACCTCGCAAACCGTGCAGCAATCTTGGGTGGCCAACAAGGAGTCTCAAGGGTAGATGGGATAGTGGCGAAATCTCGCGATTACCCAATCGTCTTTGAACAAAATTACTTTTCACCATTAATTTTAAACGAGCGCAATTGCCCCATTAATTACGTTTCGCTGATGAGTGGATGCGGCGATTCCTGAAACCGTTACGAGTACGAGTAAGTTAATATCGAAATGATGTTTTTTATTTGCTTTAAATTCAGTTTCAGACAAACAACGAAATAATTAGACAGTTCTTTTAATTTTAGTACAGCTAATCAATTGAAATGGACGTGTAGTTCTTGTTCTCTGGTTTGCGATGCTATATATGCTTGCTGTCCGATCATTTTCAATGCGGTTTTAGTCTCCCTCAGGAAATACCGAACGTGGAATGCTGTAAAATGAGTAATTATGAAGCGTGACTTGGTGGTTGGGAGAATGGGAGAAGACCAGAGGATTTGCTTTTGCTCCCACTTTTTTGGTGAAACGGGTGGTGGGGGTAGGGGGGGGGGTACTTCAGCATATAGTTCAGTCTTAATTTTACTTAGTTTACCACGCTTAAAAGAAATTTGAAAGTCTAACTATTAAGTTCTTTGGAAACTTTGTTTCGAAAGTAAAATGTATCGCGAATAAACACCAATAAACAACACTGATCGCTAGCCGCTAGGTGGCGCTTGTAGTCATTTTATAGGTGTCGTTGGCAGGTTGCAATTGTCTCTGCTACCGGCGACTTGTGATCGCCAAATTCAAATTCCTGACTTTCGTGCGTTGTGTTGGAACGGAACGGAAAAATTCCGTTTTTAGGAAGTGCATCTTTTTTTTGAGGAACATAGGAACGCCTATGTTCATTTTATTTCTGTAGGAAGTGGAATGGGAGCTGGTTTCTGGAATGGGGGAGTTCCTTTTCTGTTGGCTGGGTTCTTTTTGCCATATAACGCAGAGACCGACGAAATATGAAGTGGTTGATGATCTGGCTTCATGGAGCCTTGAGCTTTACACAAGAAACGCACTTGTGCTGTTATAAATTTAAATCCATTTACGATCATGAAATTAAAGTAATCAATAATTAAACTATACGATTAATCATCATTTCTTGTGAAATGGTCAAAACTTGTGATTCAGCGATTGAGGTTCAGTGGTTACGATTTTATTTTTTTTATTTCTTGCTAGAAGCTACGACGTGAACTCTCTCGCTCTCCCAGTTGCTATGTGCCCTCAGATTCCCCTTGTTATTCACTGGTTATGGAAGGTCAAGACAAGGTCAGTCTGGCGCTGGGTAAGAAAGGAGGGTGGTGTGTAGGAGGGGCGGTGAGAATGGAGGAGGGAGGGGTGGGTTAAAGAAAAGGGCGTAGAAGATGTGGTGGGAGAGTGGGTTCGCATTTTTTCCGTAATGGAAAACCCGTCGAACCGACCCAGCGAAGCCAGGTTCGGCAATGCTGTCTCTTTGATGGGGTTTTTCGCCTAATTTGGCGAGGAAAAATCTGCCTTAACTTTCGGTGACATTGGGGCCACAAATTTCTTCATTTAAAAAGGTGTTTTGTAATTTTCCGCTTACGAATTCCTTTGTTAGCTTTTTAATATTGACAATCAACAATCGTCATAATTTGCTTCAGAATCATTCGCTTGAGAAATTATGCAAGGGCATATTTTCACCAGTACCTCGAGTTCGAATAACGAAAGCCCGAGCCGGGAATCGAATCCGAAATCGCCGACAAATCGAAACTACGGCGACCGTAATAAATTAATCATATATCATTCAGTTTCCATAAATGTGGCTTCAGCTAAAACCAGGATTTATCAGATTTTTTTGCTTTTAACACCCGGTCGAGTGGTGAATCTTGTTGCTCGTCAACCAGCGGATCTAGTTTCGATTTCCTGGTGTAGTCGATTGTTGGGTGGACTCGTGGTACTGCTGCACAATGGCAAACCACCTCTATATTCTGCCAAGAAAACTCAGGGGGCTCTTGCTCCCTGAAGTCACCAGGTGTCGGGGATCGAGGGACTTGAAAATTGGGCAAAACTTTTCAATATTCTACAAAGTTTTCATTTGTTGCTGCATTTATAAGTCATTTATTTGCAACAAAAAAATGATCTCTTTCGCGTGAAACATTTATTTGTAAGATTCGATTTTCCTTCTATGTATTTATTGATATTTTCGGTGGGATAAAATAATTGTTTATTCGGCGGAATCATGCGCGATTCTCCTCACAGCTACGGTATTTCCAATCTGGTCACACTGCCTGCGAGAGGGGGCTCACAACGTGGGAGAACCGCGAGCGGCGCCTACGCATATTTCGCTCTCCCTTTAAAAATTTAAATGCTCCCGAAATACGGGCTTTCATAAATGAATATCTGAGACCCACAGACTCGCTGTGAGAAGATCATCATAATGCCAACTGACATAGAGGTAGGGGGTATTGGCGAAACCATCGTCATACAGGCCGTGTGAAAAAAAGAAAACCTGCCTTTGATGTCGGCGATTTAGGACGTCTTATAAGTCAAAACGAATAGACAAATGGCTTTGGTACAGCGAACCGAAGCCATTTCTCTATTCGTTTTACTTTTTCAAAGCAATCCTCATTGTCTCCCTTTTCATTCGCACTCAAGAAGTCATGTATTTAACAAAGTAAATATATTTAAAGCGAAGGAAGTTTAAAGACACTATCGACACAATGATAGTCTACTCGGCGCGCACCGAGGATGAACGACGATAGGTTGGCTAGACCTAAAAAATAAACGAAGAATTAAATACTATTTGCGATACAATACAAAGTCATGATTGAACAAACCGTATACCGACGTCAACACCATAAATTTGAAAGACGTTTGAAAAATTAAAAAATAAATAACATCATTCAAGGTTCTCTGTACGTACGTTTCGATGCCCACCAAAGCATCTTCGTCAGCAGAGTTATGAATGATTTTAA
>JAUJYS010006719.1:0-10113 GCA_033995665.1 Melogona broelemanni | reverse complement strand
CTGCGCCGGGAATCGAACCCGGGACCACCCGCTTAGTAGACTGTGACCATATCCACTGAGCCACGGGGGCCGATAATTCAGCAATTAATTAGTAACTAATTGATTATATGATTAATTAGTTACTAATTGATTAGACTTATTGACTTATGACAAGTAAAAGCAAAAAACTTCGTTTTTCGGGAAAAAAACTTTCAATTTGGAGATGCTGACTGACAGTAAAGCAAAAATAATTAAATAAATAAATAAATAGGGATTACCGGGATTACCACACATTTAATAAATTCATACTGTACTGTATTCAATTGGGATATGATGAATAAATTCAATCAATTGATTTACTGGAATAATTCTACATGAAGGTATAAACGACAATATCAAAAAACTTTCTTAGTATTTTGATATAATTATTTATTACGTGTATATAATCAATTAGTAACTAATTAATCATATAATCAATTGGTTACTAATTAATTACTGAATTATAAAATGTATGAATTTAAATTATTGATAAATAGATTGTAAAATGGCAAAATTACGCTATGTTTTGTGTTCGTGGATTTTGACAAATGAATGGAATATTTCGTTACGAACGCAAACATTTACTCATTAATTACAATGAAGCAAACGCAAACACTGACACGAATACAGGTAATGATAAATGCATTATGTCAAGAGATAGCAAATTAATTTGCTGATACATGCAACTATTACGCGGCAAAAGCTACACTGTAATTGAAAGTAATTGCCATTGTCATTTCGCTAAACAATTAACATGATGTCCATCATCAGTTAATTGCGGAATCGGACCGACCACATGTAAATAGCACATGCCATGGACAAAAAGCCTACATTTGTTTAAAGTATTTCCCGAAACAAACAGAAAAGCGAGATTTTTTTTTATTTCGGGTTTGTGCTAGTGATGAGTGCCAATTGCGTGATCAGAAGATTTAGGTAGCCAGTATTTAGGCGAAAGTTAATTCCGGGTCGTTCAATCAAGTCATCTGGATGACCCACAATGACCCGTTCTTTCGTATTTACTGAAATAAGCGACCAATGTTGGGCTCGTTTCTTTTGAAAAAAAACAACCGGTTCCAGTTCCCGTTTCTCCGATGAAAGAAGGAACCAATTTCCGTTCCAATTCCTACAAAAATTAAGAGGAATCTAGTCGTTTATATTTCCTTTTCAAATGGAACCTGGAACTTTTCCGTTTCTTTTCTATCCCTTCGATTAAAAGTATTGTTTCAATTATATGACGTGATTACGTTGTGTATAACGATAGATTGATTCCTAGAAATCTCTATTTTCTTTACGACAATCGGGGATAACATGAAAATATGCGGGAACAGATTCGATTCGGTTCGGCTGGTTCGAATTGAAAGACCATATACCTATTCCTTAAATATGACTGTCATACTGTATATACCTATACCTGTATTAGCAGAAAATTGAAGACAAAACGAAGAAAAATTGAATTAAAGAAAATCTGCATTCAGAAAGGGAACTCATATTCCACTTTCTCAAAAAGTAACCAGTTCCAGTTCCAGTTGGTAGTTTCTCAAAAAATAAAAGGAATCTGTGAGCCTCTTAAGATTCTGGGTCGATCGTTTAAGTGATGACCCGCTCTTCCAAATTTGAAGGCTCCGAGCGAAAGGATATCGTGCGCAGAAAATAAAAAATAAAATTCTAATTCAATATCCAGCTGGACATAGGCAGGCATACACACGATAGTGCTGCGTTTGTACAAGAAGCACACGCAATATTTACATGCATTCGAAATGTGATCATGAGATGAAAGGTTTCCTGGTTCGAATCGAAACTTCACATATGCCCTGCGTGATGCAATCTGTTGGACACACGGTACTATTCAAATGCATGAAAAATATACATTGGAATTGGTGCTTCGCATGGGTCTGGCCTGCTGAACCGCTTGGCCTTAACCGTCGAGTTGTTACTCACCACCGCTTGGTGGTGTACGGTCGCTCCACATTACATGTACGTGCGCATCTCCCTTTCTATTAGTTCTCGCCGAAACGGGTGCTCTCTACCAAGTTATTAATTACGCCACACATTTTTTTGCTCACTCAAATGCGAGCTGTGACACGAGGAGGATAAAGTTGCGTCAATATTTTTTATCATTTCGAAAAATTCCGTTACCCCCATTTATAAAATTTTGACGTTAACGCAAGAAGTATTTCCTCACGGCTTCTCCTATTCGCAGTCATGTAGCCCCCCCCCCTTTTTTTGATGCCGTGTCCATCTAATATTCGACCTGGACGTCGAGTTTGGCCAGGAGGTGGCGCCTCGGTCGTCGCTGTGACGTCACGAATGCCGCCGAAAACGGACGGCGCTCATTGGTTGGATTTGATCACGCGACCTGGCAGTCGTGGTTATCGCGCTTCATATATAAGGGGAACGATGGCCGAAGAGTTTATTAACCATTCACAACTGCCCAACAAACAAACCCAAGCAGCTCAGATAAAAACTTGCAAACGACAGCTCATCTACAAAAAAAGGTGTTTATATCGTCGCTGACCATCGGCTGGTCCCTAAGTCAGATATTGTGCGCCGCAACCAATTGGATATACAGTTAAAATGAATACCAAGGTAAGCATTATGAGTAAATTCGCTTTTATTTTGTTATGGAACGCATAAATTTAAGAAAAAATTCAGTCTTCCGAACTTCACCACATTTCATTTTTTAATCGCAACGCAATCAAGGAAGAGTTAGTAAACTTTAAGCTCTACATTAAATTTTAATATTCGAGACCAGATCTCTTCTTTTTCTCTAATGATAAAAGTCAACTCAAATTAAACTAGTTAGAAATTATCATTTTCAAAAAATATATATAAATTTAAAATCAATCTAAAATAAAAATTTGATCTTTATATAGTTATGAAATTATATTTTTGCAGTAATTTTACATCGTACTCACTACATTAAGAGCTCTGATGGAAAATTAAAACATGGAGTAAATTCCGTATTGGTGCAGGAAATGCAGGGAAGTTCGATGGGTTGCTTATTGAGTTATCAAAGTGTTGTTTTTTTTATCAGTGACTTCGAAGAATCAGTCAACATTGAATTATTTAAAAAAAATATTATATTGTAAAAAGGCAATCTCGTCATTTGATTGAAAAATACTGAGCTTATTTACCTTCACCCTCAATTTTGACCGACATTATGAGTCTGAAGTAATAAAAAATATCGAATATTGTTTAAAGAAAAACTAAAAATTGCTACATATTTTTTAAAAACTATTTATAAAAATTTAAAGTTGCCCTGTTTCCCAATAAATTAATTTTTTTTTTTAATTTTTTTTTAATTTTTAATTTCTAGACAAATGAAATTATTCTGTTACTATTTGCGTTGGACAAGAGATGCTAGTGGCTAACAAAACGCGAATAGAATTCAGAAATAATTTATAGAGATTGTTTCCATTGGAAATACAGAAGGGGAACAATAGAAACAATATCTACGATTTTTTCTAAATTCTACTATTTTTGCAGCATAAGGTCTATTAATTTATAAACATTTATGTGAAATCGGCAAATTCTCACCCTCTCTCGCAGATTCTCATCCTCACCATGGTGGCCATGGCCACCTTATCCGCCGAAGCCACCCTCCTCACCCTCCTCGGAGGCGGAGGCGGCGGCAGCAAGAGCAACTACGGCTACAACGCCCACCAGGAAGCCAAACCGTCCACCCTGGGTGGCCTCATCGGCGCCAAAATCGACGGCATCCAGAACTTCAAAGGCATGCTCCTCAGTCCCTTCCTCATGATCGCCTCTAGCCTCCTAGGCGCCAAGGCCGGTGCCCCGCCACCCGCACCCGCCCCCGCTCCTGCCGCCGAGAGCTACAACAGCAACGACTACGGCAGTTACAGCAACACCAAGGAGACCAGCTACTCGCCCAAGACCGACGGCGTTCAACCATCCGTGACCAACGTCGTGCCCGCCAACACTAACTACCTTTACGGGGACACGGGGAGGCCTGACTCCGCCTACGCCGGCGGGAACTACTACGACTATTCCGGCGCCTCCAGCAGCTACGACAATTACGGCCGAATGTCTCAACCCGATTACATCAGCAAGCGGACCGGACAACAGTCCACCGACTTCATCGGAGTGCAGTTCGGAACTCCCTATGGAGACAGCTTCGGATCTGCCAGCCAGTATGGAGGCGGCGACTACTACAGCGATGGATACTACCAGCAGCCTTACCAGCACGGAGGTGGATACCATCACGGAGCATCCAGTCTTGGACATAAGAGTGAAGGAGTCGGCAAAAAGGGAATCGGCATTGGAATCGGATTCAACAAGAAGTTTGAGATCACGTGGCCCTCCTTCAAGAAGGGAACCAAGCATTAGTGACGAGATGCATCAGGCGGCGTCACCCAGTGTGGAGATGACGGACTATTTCCATGTCAACCATCAACCGCACCACCATCTGACCAGTTTCCGTTACCCGCTGGGTCGGGATCCCAGTCAGCATATACCCGTCGATTTCTTCCAACAGCAGCAGCAGCAGCAGCAACAGGTGATGGATCGCAGTCTGAACGATTATTACGAGCAGGTGGATCGATACCCCTACGATTATTACAGTATCGATGCGTCGTCGGTCGAAGAGCGACCGCGGGGGATCTACGAACGGGTGTATTACTGAACGGTTACGTGTGACCTGACCAAATCGGTCCTCTCGATGACACCTGAACTTCCTAAGGCCAATTGATGTGGCTATTGAATGACGCATGGAATGTTTCAACTACCAAAATCGTCCTAAATATTTTATTTATCTGATATGTTAGTCTGATATTGGAAAAAAAAAGTAATTCATGCAATTTCGCGTGGCATTTTTTTTTTACTCTTATAGATTAGTACACCTAGGATTTTGTTACACCTAATTTATTAATAATTTATTAATCCAAAAGCATCGTTTCCAATATCCCGTTCTTGTCCTCCTGGACTACAGCCCGTACTTGGTTGTTGGAATTGGTTTTCACACTATCTCCAGACGTTTGCTGAAGATCTTGTGGAAAAATAACAAAACTTCATGCGTATCGCATGTTCCACTACTCACACAGTAGATTAGGAATTTCATCTCTACTAAATATTTGTAGCAGATTATCTAACGGGGCTTCGACAAGCTCAGTCATTAAGTAATTACGATGTCACGTACACACAATTAAGTCACACCATTTACCGCATTACTAAAACATAATAGCATTTTCATCTATCATCAGTCTATGCCTATCATTAAGATGAGGAAAGAAAAATCAAATATAAAAACAGTTTCACTTTTATCGATTTTCAAAGGTGGTTTTGCGAACAAATAATGCAATATTAATATTAAAAAATAATTTTTTCAATCGGGTCCATTAAGTGAAATGCCTTAATTCAATCTGCGACGTTACTTCTACAAAATTCCCCGTCATAGGGCATTTTTGAGCTGCTTGCGGATATACTAATTATTTCGACATATCCTCGGAAATTTTGATATGACAATTGTGATTTAAAAATAACGAAATTCCATTTCAGTTACAGCAACATGAAAAGGGTGGTGCGATTTTCCGATTTTTGCGTATCTAGATCACCAAAATATTTTTTGTGAACGACAGCTGTATGATGGTTGTCAAACCAAATAGGTTTTGTATATTTGTTGTAAATTATTTGTTGTTATTCAATGTGAATCCAAGTGATACTATTCCATGTTGTTAATTTATTGTGTAAGTTATCTTGTAATCACTCCTTCTCCTGATATCGACGAGCACGTCGAACAATAAACTTGTCTCCACTAATATCGTTTTCTCTTTCTGTATGATTTTAAAATTCTCGATTTGCAAATAGGACTATTAATAAAGTATCTTATTGTATCTCCTAAAATTGACGTTCTAATTATTTATCGTTTGCAAAAACGCTGACTATTAAAATAAACTGAAGAGCATTTTTTAAAGACCTGATTGTTGAATCAAAAATAAAACTTATAATGCATTTATATTCAGTAATATGCATTTTTAAACATTTAAATACATTAATATCTTACGTACCAGTGGCTCAGTGGCCATGGCAACTTCCTACTGAGAGAGTGGTCCCGGGTTCGATTTCTGGCGCACGCTTTCGTTATTTCGATCCTGGGTACTGGAATGTGCCCCTCACACATTGCCACAGCAACACGATGGGTACAAAAATATCCTTTAGTGCTATTCACTACAGTGATCAGGATTAAAAAAATGCATTTACGTACATTTACATATTGCTGAGCATTTCGTTTTGCATTTACAATTGACGTATTTCACAGCAATTAAAATGAGTTTAATTTTAGCATTTGTTGCAACCTGTCTATTTTTTCCTCATCAACTTTCGAATGCATTTAATTCGTGAAACTAAAAGTTTGGCGTGCGCATGTACGTCCGTGCGTGTCACCCGCATAGGTGAACGCACTAAATAGGGAAGTTATCGATAGACGGCGCTCTTGTTCATTAAGCACGCAAGACCTATATTGTCCACACGTGCTGTTCGTGCACACGAGGAGGAATAATAAAAAAACCAGTAGTTTCGAGATTTCTCCGCGCGAATCGCTACCGTCGCTCTCTCATCGCTACTATATAAGCGCGTGCCGCTACCAACTTTGGTCATTAGTGTATAACTGAAGTGAGCGCTAAAACAGACAAAGGAAAGGTGTAACTAAAAAGTATGCCATGGATATCCTCTTGTAAATTCGATGATTTATATACAGCTGCGTTGAATGTGTATGCGGATAAGCATAAGTAGTGCAGAAAAAAAGAGGGGGCCTGACACCTGTGTGTCATACACAGGCGAAGTGTTGGCATGAACAATACGGCGCACAGTTTCAACCCGAGGAGGATAGTTTGAAAAAAACTCGGTAATACAGGCTCAAGATGGCCGACTTCCATTAGTGGTGACGTAATCAAGATAGTGGAAACGTTTAGGTTTAGATACTTAGCATATAGGCATTGTTCATTTCAGTTACAGCCACCGTGAACAAATCTGCAAGGTCTCTTTCACTTAAATTTATTGCACATTTGGTCATTGCGTATTTGCTTATATTGCGTAAATTGCAAAAAGGGAAAGTAAACGAATTGTACCCAACGTTCAGCTCTTTGTAACTATCAATCAATTGAAAATTTGGAAAATTATGAAAAATTATGGAAAATTTCCCCAAAAAATAATTTAAAAGAAATCACTAAACCTGAAGACATAATCGATGTTAAGGTCCATGTTTGTGGTCGGGTGTGTCTTTAAATTTTCAATGTGGTTCATTTCATTATACACACTAACCCTTCCAGAAAATTAACAAGAAATGGGTGCAATTTTATAAAGCATGGGTTGCGATTGATTAATGATCTTACCACTTTGAACTGACCGCTGGTTTGAGGATAATCAAAATCAAAATTAAGTTAATTTTTTTCGGAACCATTCATAAGCATTAAAAAAAAACTTCTTTCAAAATGTGGGTTCCACCCAGTTGTATAAAAAAATTAAAAATTGAATTAAACAATGAAAGGATGATTAATTAGATCTTGGCGCTAGTACTGGACTATCTTTTTTGCGTTTGGTGCTTGACAACTAGCGGATGACGGTCTACAAAGCTTGAGATTTTCTTTCAATGGAGAAGTTTTTATCTTAACTTGATTTCGGCAGTGATGGATTTGTTCCATTTGAAAAGATACCGGTTTTCGTTCCTCTCATTAAAAAAGAACCTTCCCGTTCCTACAGAAACTACAAGAAACCTGGGCGTTCCTAGTTCTTTTTAAAAAGGAACGTGGAACTATGATGTTACTTTTCTGTTCCTTCGATTTAAAATTATTTTTAAAAAAATGACGAGTGGTGTAATGTTAACAATGTTTTGTTTGTTTGGTGAAGAAAATAAACGCTCAAAAAAGAATGGAACTCAAATTGAAAAAGTATGACCATTTTCTTCCTGAATAATTTGTTCGAGTTGAATTATTCCGATGGATATCAGTTTTAGTTACACTTTACATATTTTAGACCTTCTACCTCCAGGAGCAAAAAATAAATTCTAAATTGGCCAGAGTTTCACTGTTGTCCTGACACTGAGGTTGAAGCAAAAAATAAATTCTAAATTGGCCTGAGTTTCACTGTTGTCCTGACACTGAGGTTGAGGTTTCGTTTAATCCAATGGCGTATCTTTTTGTTGTGCCGCGTTACAATGCTTCAGGCTCCGTTTAAGAAAAAACAGCCTGATGGAAGTGGAAACCATGTTCCAATGCAATAATATGGGTCACGTGAACCCCGTTTGTCTATACGCGCGGACAGAAGTTATAAAAAAAAACGTAGACCAAACATGAAGAGTGAAAGCGCGCTGCGGAGCAAAAAAGACAAAGATTTTCGTGTCGTTTTCTTTTATAATTCGCCCACTGACACGCTGGCTACCAGCATGCGATATCGTATTCAACGAAATTGCATTAATTACAGGGGTGCCCAGCCCTTTTCGCCAACTAATAATAACAATTAGTGATTGTTATCAAAATATGATGCTGGCAATTTTTGTTTCGTGTTTGCATCTCATCTAGGAGGTAAAATGAGTCTATTTTTTTTAACAGACATTCTGTTTACGAGTGAGTTAGGCGAATGAAACTGGCTGAGGCCAAAAGCTGTTAAAATTATGTAGGTGTACTACAATGAGAGAAAGTTGCAACGTTATCCTTTTGACGTGGTAGAAATTTGCCTACTAATTATGGTGGGAGGTACGGGCACTGCGTGTTGGCCACGCATGGTTGAACCATTTATATCGAATCGAAGCTTACTGTGCTTGTACTTTACTTTTGAGCATTTGCAAGGCTTTCGACAATTTTTGCGTTAACTTTCCTTTTTGAACTTTGCAAAGCGATTGACAATTTTTGCGTCATTTTGCTTTTTGAACTTTTGGAAAGCGTTCGACAGTTTTACGTTGTTTTACATTTTTAAATTTTGCAAAGCGTTCGACAGTTTTCTGTTTCAAATTTAATAAAATAAAAAAATAATTTGACACAACATGCAACATGAAATACGATTTCAAACGAATTAACAAATCTGCTAGCGAAATCGTAACAAATTTTGAAGTGGCATTTACACATGCAAATGTACGAATTTATTATTTCAATTAATATTCCTGCTCGATATGCTTGTGCTTCGATCCGCTGTATTTGATTTTGTCCAGATGGACGAGCCATCTCATCGTGGGTTCAGTGGGATGGGAATGTGTTATGGTATGTGGTGAGAGGGAACCGTTATGGTTTGCTATAGTGTGCTATTAAAGTGCCATGATTTAAACATATAACGTCTGGGTTTACTTGAAATATATTGGTTTTGATAATTTATTCTTTCTTTCGATGATTGTCATCAGTCAGATATTCACTACACTGATTGTCATCAATGTAGTGAATATCACTACAAGATAGTGTATACCCACTAATTCCATCTTAATTAAACGTGAGTGCATAAATAAATCGATAGTGCGTTTGCTTATTGACTGGCGTCTAAACAATGCACTTGTATGTTAAATATTGCCTAGAAAAGTTTATAAAATAACTACCAAAAAAAAAAATGTATTTGCATGCTGTACAATGGCTTTTGAAGCTTTTTGGAAACATTCACGGTCGCTAAAAATGCACTTTTGCGTTATGGATATTACTTTCCAGCGATGCATCAAACCGCGCACCAGTTCAAGCAGTTAAAAATAATTATTTCTTGTCGTGGGCTTACCATTTTAATAATTGCTTGTCATGGGTGGGTATCTATCAAATCTTTGCCTACGGTTACTTGCCATTGACAATTTTTTTAGTGAACCTAAATAATATTCCTGTTGCATAATTCGTTGCGGTTGTTTGAAGAAAATAATTTCAACATCAAATTCGCTCTTGAAATACCAAATCCTCATCAGCTATCGGTTGAAGGTCTTAGGTGGGAATTTCTCTGAGCAAATTAATTACATGCACAAAATGATGTAGTCGACACCGATTTTTTTATGCTCTTAAGATTTGTGCCTAGCACTTATCTTCCTTCTACATCAAATGCGACAAGCCCACTCCATGTAACAATGGCAAAAAATGCTTCTAAAATAAATATAAAAAAAAAAAACAAAAACAAAACATAACA
>JAUJYS010006718.1:0-10114 GCA_033995665.1 Melogona broelemanni | reverse complement strand
CCTGCGCCGGGAATCGAACCCGGGACCTTTGGCTTCGTAGCATGTCCCCATACCCACTGAGCCATCGGTTCGTACAAGTTCGTAAAATTTGATCAAATCGGGTTCCAGAAACGCTTACATCTTTGATCTTGGATGTGAAATTTTACGCCGCTAATCAAGAGACAACCCTGTTAACAGCAAAGTATTCGGTAAAATACTGAAAAAAAAAGTCTAATGAAAATTTTCTCTTCTATTCGAACACTATAAGGAAAAGCCTTGAATTTTACATACTCATGAAATCGGCAAAACCATAGTTCAAAGAAAATCAACGAGAAAAGAAATAAAAATTGAATGTTTTCCTCCAATCTTTAGACGCCTAATGAGATTATTTCGAAAAATGCGAAAACAACTTAGTAATAATAGAAACTTTCATTCCACTAATTAATTGAATTTCGTGGAGATTTTCCACAATAGAGGATCGACCAATAAATTGTTCAGCGCTGGCAGTGAACAAAATAAACCTATCCAATGATTTGCAAAGCAATTTGCAATGAAAACAAAGAGTACCGTTCAGCTGAATGATCGCCTAAGAATGAGCTGCCCCTACTGCACACATCACCGCTGCTAAGCAGGAATACTCAACTCACACGGGAAACTCAGTCAACCGGCACTTGACTCCTTGACTGTTGCTGCCTATCTACGCCAACTGAAAATAAACATACTCGACTTGCTGTAATAGACGCAAGCTCCAAAATATAGAGCACATTGCTATTCATGTCACAATGTTGACACCGCACAATTTAAATCAATTATAAGCAGCCCACGTTTCTGCCAGCGAGCAAAAAGCGGGCCACACTTGTACCACAGCGAGCACTAACACAAACTCAAAAACAGTGTCGGCTCATCTGAGCCTCCGAGTCTCCCCGTCAGTTTTCGATCGCAAATACGTCTAAACGACTAGGAATCACTCAGGGCTGCCACAACTGCCGCACTAAAACAAAAACAACAAAATCACAGTCGTTCCTATATGGGTCGGGATTGCCAGAAAGCTCCCGCTTCGATGCGCAACGCAGCCGTCGAAAAATCAATTCGAATAACGAACGTGATATCTGTCAAAATGTTTTTCATTTGCGTGTGCGGTGCTGTGGAGGTAAGGAAGAGCGAGCGCACTCGAATAAATTGGGCGCGAATTTCGTCAACGCCAGACCGCCATTTTGTGTGTCGCTCAACATTGTGATAAGGACGTTGCACATAGTCGATGGCAACCGACATATATATTGTTAAAATTTACGCACGCGGTCTTAAAAAAAACCAGAAGACAAATCCAGTCTGCCGCGAGTGTCACAAATGGCTACGGCAACATGGAAACACACATCATTGTTTTTTATGGGCGCACTTCATTTTGATTAGTTTCTTCTTTATTTTTTTGAGCCGCGTGAAAAAAAAGCGTATCTCCGGGATTAGAAAAAGGAATTCGAGACGATAAGGAAACAATAAAAATGTGGCTTAAGTCGTACCGAAATTGTATTGTATTCTAAATATCTTTATTAATTTCGTTTGCGTGCAACCAAATTTATTGTGCATATAAGCAGCCATTCGCAAAGCTGCAGGATTTTTCAGTGCTCCTCGAAATAAGCTCGCGTGGATCGGGTCCAACTTTTCTTCATCTTTTATCATGTTACGCGCCCAAAACTATGAAGCCAACACTAGAGTGCGCTAGTCGAGGGTTCATAATTTGGATTGGCGTTCTTAACTCCAATGGCTGAGTGAACGACTGAATTCGCCATAAAAAACAATTATGGAATGCAAAAATAAATGAAATCTACTTACGGTCGTCTGCAAAAGTAAGTCAAGAGTTTAGGGTCGCCGTGCTCACTTGGCTTATCGAAAGTACGTGTCTGGTTCGCGGCAGCTCCTCGATTGGCAAGCCGGGCCCCGTTTTAAGATGGCGACGTTAAGACTGAACGCTGTTTAGTCGAGATGCCAATAACCGAAACTTCAATGACTGAGGGTGCAACAGCTGTAAGCAAAGGGACAAAAAATGAAGCATTAGCGATTTGATCATTTCATTAGGATTGTTTTACATTTCAATTTAATTGTATTGGGACTGAATCACCAGAATTTCACCAACGGTGCATGTAAAAACGTAATAGAACACAAAAATGAGCTCGTATAATTGTAAGTTAGTAAAAAATAAATTACAATATATTTTCTTTCTACATGATCTGCCAATTCACCTATTCACCTGAAAAGCAACCAGATGACGCCACCAAGCAACCACCAAGCAACCTAAATTTATTGTCGTTAAGAATTAAATGCTTAATTCAAAAGCATGCTAACCGGAAGGTTGATTTCAAATGTGAGAGTAATATCCACAAAAGCAACACAGCGGCTGTAAACTGTACGAAATATTAAAGGAGCGCGCACACGACATTCCTATGGCTGCCGTTGACGATTGAATCCACGCGTGGAAGGGGGTGGGAGGGAGAAATAGGCCGAACAGGTCATCGCTAGATTGTGGCGGCTGTCCAGCGTCAACGTCACTTTGCTTGGAGGCAGAGAAAGGAAAAAAAAACTAAAAGAAACAAAAAGTAAGAACAGCCAAACAAAAATTTTGACAGCCAGGACAGGGTGTCTGCGTTATGTATCTCATAATATGCGCCATGGACGTCAGCGCACGAGCTCGGTCGGGGTGTGTGCATCAGAAAAAAAAGCCAAAGAAAAGTCCACGCTTGAGACATTGACCAAAAAATAAAAAGAGAAACAAAAGAGTAAGCGACGATCGAAGGAAGGACCTTCGATATAGTGAAGGGGAGGGGTGGGGGTCACGAACAGATGTCTGCCACCCAACAAGGGTTGGGCAACCTCTAACGAGGCTCTTGGCTGAAATGAGCCACACGTCTATATTCAATATGTTATTCACAATCTCAAAAAGTTTCGAAATTATTGTAATGTAGTAGAAGTAAAAGCTCGGGATTGAACAACAAAAGAACGAGCCAGGAATCGAACACGGGATCGCTGCACACAAGCAACGACGACCGTACTTTATTTCACAATGTTAAAAATTTCGTATTTCATCAGAAATGTGAAGGTAAATAATTTACACCTTAAATTTATCAGAATTGACAGGAAAAATTAAATATAACAAATCCGCTTAAAATAATAAGTTATGGACAAAGCATTGAAATAAGAAATGCTGAGAAGAAAATAGATCACACTAATCTTTATTTTTCAAAGAACCAGTGCAAACAAAAAAATGTATTATGAACGACCCATCAAATATTTTGGAACCCCAATCGCAATACTAGGCCACTCGGGTGTCATTGAGGGGTCAAGGATAGTATGAAAAAAAACACCCATCTCTGGGCACCACGAGGTAGAAAGAAAAAAAGGTCAAAGATCACCCCGTTATTTCCGGTAATATGGAACGACAGCACCTAACAGGAAAATATTAAAAGAGGGAGGGATATCGAAAGTAGGCAGTCCACCCACTACCACCACCATAAAGGAACAGCCAAAGTAAAAAAAAATGCTAACAACACGCAAGTCTATGAAGGTCTGAGTCGTGCCAGCACACCACGGCCTCGCGCGTGCGCCAACAGGGCAGATTAAACTGATCTATCGCTCAGCACAGCTGAGACGAGGAGAGAAGGCCCGACTCTCGGCTGACACGGCTTACCAAATTACAGACAGAATCCATAAGCGGCCGACAAAGCCAGACTGCTCGGCGATCGGCGCGAAGCTTTCTCTCCATTCGATCATCATCGGGAGACGCCAACCATCGAGTGGAGGGGAGAGGTGGACGTGGTGGGGAGTGGGCGGGATGACAAAAACTGGTTCAATGCGAAATTGATACGTGACGAGCTGACTGCAGGGGGAAGGACGGCTATTGATCTACGGTACAGCGGGTGGTTAACTGGAGTGCTACGAACTAAAGAGGCGCAAGGGTAGAGTGCAGAGATTAGGACATCACAGTGAGGAAGTGGGATGACTATCAAAACCTAACATTTACGTAATTTGTCTACAGGAAATGAAATAATTTAATCCGCTTGTTCAAACTCACCATCTCAGCCACCAAAACTTGCACAGTAACTGGATGTTAATATCTGATTAAAAAAATAAGCTTCGAAATCCTCAGAACCAAACAAAAAATATATTTATTTGACGTTCGCTAATTCACATTTCTCATTTTTCACTTAACGTAACTAATAAAACGCATTAATTTGATTCGATTTATTTCATGATCGTGAATTCTAAAAACGTCGATGCAAAAAATCTCTTGTTACTGATCGTTTTATTGAGTCACCAACAGTGCGGAAAATTCATTAATGCAAATGGCCAAACAACACGTTACAAGACTACGTACTCGTACGTATACGCCCCGCTTATGAAATGCAGACCGCATATTTTTACTGAACTCCCCTTCAACCGGCAATCCCCGCGCGCCCTCGACATCAAAAATTCGCCAGACGCCAGTTAACGGTACATAAAATTGTTAGGAGATGGACTCTGAATACTTAACAGAACAAAGAACCCCCGCCCCATCTCCTCCACATTTCTAACCCCAAAAAATGTCTTCAGAAACCGCATATACGGATCGTCGGATCGCAGGGGAGACCGTTGTCGTTTGACGTTGCGCGCGCGGGCCGAGGGAAATGGCCTTTTTCTTCAAGAGGGTTATATACTGGAAATGAGCGAAAAAATGATGGCTGATCGGAGGATGCGTAAGAAAAATAGAAAAAACTAGCCAAGTACCATCTACGGCCAAAACCCCAAGTGTCGCTTTGGCAAACTCCATCTGCCTCACGTCTAGAGGGCGCTGCGGTCAACCCAAGCGCTCCAAGCGGAAAAAATAGAGGCCCGTTTTCTTTATTCCAGTCATGATGTTGCATTTGACAGCAAACCACCAAAAGTCAGAAGAGCGCAAACCGCATTGCAACGGTGACTTGGCACGTCAAGCCGGGAAGAAGGGTCAGAATTTTCCCTTCTTCCTATCCAAATGGAGCAAAACCCGTTGTTTATAGCGAATACCACATTGGCTCGATAGATACTAACTGTTCACTCGCGAGTGTACCATTGAAGAAAAAAAAAACATTTTATTTTTTATTCCACAAAACGGACTTGCCTCCTGTGCAATAGGGTGCGAGGTAGCTCAGCCTCGAATCACAACTGACCTCGGGCATCGAAATTGATTAAATTTCGGTCGGAGCACAAAAACCCACAAACCAATTTTTGGTTTCAATCGAGTCACGTGGCGTCAGCATACGGCGCCTATTCTTTCTACGCTGTGGGGCAAGAATAAACAATACTATTTTTATTGCGATACCTAGCGTAAACTTTTATCTTGAGAAATACTTTCCGTAAATGAGTGGAAAACATAGCTGCACAAGAAAAATAAAAAAATAAACATTCCAAATGAAAAATAATTTATCGCAATTGATAAAATTATTTTCAAGAAAGAGTAACACTCCAAACGAGAAATTAAGAAAGCATACTGACTCCGCCAATTTGGCACAGCCAATGCGGCGAAATCATATCGCTTTTGCGGCAAATTCGTGAAAACCCCGCTTCAAGAGAGGCATCTTTTCATTGCCGCAAACGAGAGTTAGCTCCCGTTCACAGCTGATGAGAATGTTACCGCTAACGCGGCATTCGAGACCAATGCGTCGCACTCATTCGCGAGGCAGCTTTTTCATGCGGCAAGTTGTGCGCAATTCACGGCATGCAAAGCACCATTTCCCGTGGTTCAGTCTCGGGGTAGCACGCGCTATGGAAATTTCACCAGCACTCCCCGCACCCCGGGGAAAACCGACCGAGGATTTAAAATATATATTTAACCAGTCTTCCGTGCAACTTTTGATTTGTTAGTCCTTCCGCAGTGTAATTCAAGCAAAAGGGTGGCTCCTGGCAATGTGTCAAATTCAACGAGATTTAAAAAAATATTTACCGTGAAAACGCAAAAACCGAAACGGAATTGTTGACTCGCGCTTGGACAAACTGACGGAGTCAAGAATCTTTTGGCATCATCACTCGACACTGATAAGGCCCGGATTAAGGTGTTTGGTCCTGGTAATCCCGCCCTGATCTTTTTTCTAATTTATAACCCACTTGCTTTCCATTTTTTTTTTCCTTCAACGTAAGTAGCGCGGATCCCCCTCGTCGTCTTATTATAGAAACCTCTAGCAACCTCCCCTCCCCCCCCCCCCTCCTTCGAAAATATTGTACAGCGCGGATCAGTTTTTTTTCAGCTGTTGTTGCCATGAAGACCAAATACTTTACACAACGACATGATGCACGACGAAACGACTAAGCTAAATCCGATCGAGTTTCAGATAAGTGAAAAAGCAGCTTTTTTTCCCCGTGGTCGTCGTTTATAGAGGCAATCCTGTTTTCCCAGAGTGCTTGCAAATTGTAAAGGATGCCCCCGAAAACGGGAAAGGAAAAGGGAAAAATGGGATGGGCGGTGCATAGAAAAAAATCTGGCCATGCAGTAAACGCCATGGGTTATCAACTGTATAAAAGTACTCAGATTAAGGCAAATACTTGATGTAATATCATGTGAATTTAAGATTAGATCGGGTTTTGTGTTAGGGTTTGTTGGTGTTTTTGTTTAAAGGATTCCTCGAATAGCGTGATTCAGTTAATACGTATTAATCTTTCAATCAATTTTCGAAGACCCGTATGGTTCTTCGAAAATTGACTTGCTTAGAAATTGACGTTCGGTTAAATTAAATAATAGAAAACGATTATTCTATGCAAAATACAGATTAGATTCGAGAAGTTAATATGGCTATAATTATGATTATTTCTTATTTTCAGTGGTAATAAATGATAGTAATAAATAATATGGTCTGTATAAAAAAAAATCACGCTTCTTTAATCTGAAAATTCTGATCAACAATCGATAATCGTAATGTTCGGCGAAATAAAACAATCGAAATCACTCATGCAAATGCTTAGGTATTTTTCATTATTTTTTTATGCTTAGGTATTATTCTGCCCAGACTCAATAAATTAATATGGTTATTTTATTTCTTTTTTAAAAAAATAATGAAAATTCTAAGGATAAAAATTGTATTTCCATTGCAATAAGGAATGGCTATAAATTACATATTTAAGAACATTAGTCATCCGTACAAACTAAATGGTATTTAGTAAACGAAAAATAAATACCTATTTGTTTTGCCGAAAATAATCAGCTCCAAAAAAAAATACGTATTGCGCGCGTTGGCTTTCCCAAACGACAACACCGAAAATAATTAACAGTTCCTCTTATCGCGGCGCATTACAGCTTCCATCGTTTAAAATTTGCCAGTAGATATATCGCCACTTACATCTAGACCAAATGCGGTAGGGAGGGTGGGGGTGGCGGAACACAAAAAAATCCCAGCCGTCCGACCCCATTTTGCTAATAAGTCTTCTAAACATCTCAAGCCATTAATTGACTTACACACGCACTTAACCGAAAAAACGTCCTCCTCCATTAGTTCGCACATGCCTCCGTGGAGGCGTGCAGCGCATGTGCGGGGCCATGGAGCAGTAGAAGCCGTTGCCAACACTGCACGATACACTGCATTCTCCTACTTTGGCTTCTGCGTCGAGTGCTCAAAAACTAAGACCGTGTCAATTTCGCTAATGCCGTCGCAGTGTGCTAATTTTGCCGCCAGTCGCTGTGCAGAAGTGGGGAGGGGGGACCCGCCCGAATAAAACATGATGGATGTTTTAAGCGTTTCTCTAATAAGATTATATACTTTTGCAGCAAAAAAATTAGAACGGTCGTATAATTTTCAAGCACTATCCGGGGAACATCTCTTAAACCTGTAATATCTTTTAATTGAATACTAGGTGGCGCTGTTCACCAAACAGAAAGTGTAACGAAATTGCAACTTCAATCCCGCTTTCGACATGATTGAAGAAACAATATTTATGAAACATTCCAGAAGCTTATTACCATTCAAATGTCAACCAGCGGTTGGTCACACATTTTATTGGCGAGGCCTGTAACCATAACCAGTAACCACAACAGTTACGCTTGGAATTGGTCCATACGAATCTAGCATAATGATTCCGGAAACAAAATATAGCAAGGTTTGTTTTTGGACTGCACGAGGTACATAGGAAAATCATCCATCATATCCATTGGCAATACATGTACATCCTCTCCAACGGAACAAAAAACGGTAACAACGCCGATGCAAATGGGATGCTCAAATTGTTCGAATGTAAAAATTATGAGAATCGCTTCGGTTACAGTCGCCACGACAAGAATAATACAACACCTTGTTGTGAGTCCATCGCAGTCCCGTATATTCGGCGAGAGCCGTACGGTGACACAACAACTCCCCTATCCCCGCAAATTACACCACGAGTGAATCAGTTATTCCAGAAATAACGGCATCGTACTGCGGAGCGCAGCTTTATTGAATGACTCTAGCCATGCCGTTCTCTCGCAGCTAAACTTCTGAAGGGCTTACTGTTTCCTGCATATCCTACTGAGACCATGCCGGTAGATTACAGCTTCTCCAAACGAAGCTTCGGAAAGTTTAATTTGGATAAAACCTTTAGAAAAATAACGGAGGGATAGAGCATACTTTTACGAGTCGAACATTCCACAAAAATGAAAGGTCAAATGGTTGAAATAAATCGCACGGTCGTCGTAGCTAAGTGGTAGAGCATCGCCATGCGTGCGGCGATGCAGAGTTCGATTCCAGACTTAGGCTTTCGTTTTTCGATCCCGAGGAACTGGTCAAAATGTGCCTATCCAAAATTCGGGTACCGAATCTTCTGTTGTGATATTCATTTCGGATATGACGATTATTCATTGTCAATAAATAATTTTTAAAAAAATGCATAACCAATGAATCGAACAATGGAACACAGAAGGATCCACATCACCCGGGACTGCAGCCGCACCAAGGGTCTTCGGCGGCCGCAACGCAGCAAACAAACCCACAAACACGGAAAACATAAACAGTCGTCATCAGCAACAACCAATGGCACTCCAACCGCCGGCCCGATCGAGACGGGGCTCGTTAGGGCAATGAATACCAGATGGCGCTCGAAGCGGCGGGTGGTGATGGTAGTGGTGGTGGTAGGGGAGTTGGCGCTGGCGTCGCCAAAATCGACATTTGGGCTGATGCCGCTGCCGCCGCAGCAACAGAAAATTGTTGTCGCACGCCGTTTAGATAGAGCTACGCGCGCACACTGCAGCAAGCGTATACTGTACATGGGGAGGGAAAATAAGACGGGAAAGAACGAAACTCCGTATATTTACGGAACAAATCTAAACTGCTACATTAACCACGTTTTATGGCGTCGCTTCGAACGTTCAGCGACGCCAACTGTATATGTATCTATATACATTATATATAAATATCTATATGTGTGTGCGTTAGTTTCGTGTATTGTATGTGCTCTCTCCGCGTTCGCCACTGTCGCCGGGTAATGTCTATATGGACTCGCAATAACGTAACAAACGAGAGAGAGAGAGAAAGGTTTTAATGTCGATTGGTTACAAAAGAAATGGAGCCCGAGCAAACAAAACGAGCGACAATGGCGCTTGCCGAGCAAAGACATTCATTTGCTTTCGGCCGATCGCCTTTTTCCTCGACATTACGAGGGCTTTGTTCGCGTTCGGCGTACTAGTGTGTGTATATGTGTAATGACGATATAGGACGGGCGAACGACAAGGTGTTTATGGGTGCGTATACACCTGCCCGACCACGTACCGTATTGGATAGCGATAAACTACAGCACTTTCGAAATAACCACCGAAATGTCTGAGTAATGCGACAGTAGAAAACTAAGGAAGACTTGAGAAATGAGCTTTAAATAGCCGGTGAACTGGAAACTCATTGGATGTAATTATAAAAAGAAATTATTATCAATCTAAAAAAACGAGGCATAACTACACGACCATGACATGAGCGACCAGAAAATACGCTCTATCGCGCGCGCGCGCGAACGCATGCGCAGTCCGCTCGAAGTCCGCGCAGTCCTAGTCGACTAAATATTATCGACATTCGCTCATAGCGACCGTTGCGAAGGCAAGATACGCGGACCGTTGCGAAGGCAAGATACGCGCGGATTTTCGAAATTCTATTTTAAAAAAGCGGATGGAGCGACAGGACTCATC
>JAUJYS010006717.1:0-10114 GCA_033995665.1 Melogona broelemanni | reverse complement strand
ACTGCAACTGGTTCCTTTTTTCATCTGAGGAACGGGAACGGGAACTGGTTCCTTTTCAAAAGGACGGAAACCAACACTGTGTTCCCCACCAAAAAAGTCGGCTAGCCACGCCAGCAACCGACATACAAAACCGAACGCGCATCATCGACGACGCAGCGCCGCGGACCACACGCGCGGAACACGCCGACGATCCGCTTTCATTCCACCGCGCAACCGTGCTCGACAGCCGACGTACATTGTGCCTCTCTCTTTCCTATCGTAGACACAAAAAGACGTGCCACGACTGACACTGAGCACCACGAACCCCCGCATCCGACAACTGTCAGCCGGGTCAGACGACAGATAACGCCGACGAGAAAGTTCTACCCGTCCCCGTAGTAGTGGCGAACAGTCACGGTCGAACCATACATATATCTATCGATCATTCGACGGGGAGGGGTCGGTGATTGATGTCGGCCAGTGCCGAGTCACGTCGCCGATATGCCCGAGCGTCGGTGACGGGATTCGCGGTGGTGGGGCTAATTTTCGTCGGGGGATTTCGGTCTGCCAGAACGATGAATTAGGAGAGAATCGAACGGGTACCTTTTGTTCGACGCATAACTCGTGTCTGCGAGATATTTGGCGCGGTGTGTTAACGCGTGACAGCTGACTGCTGGTCGGGACCGTTGGGACGATAAAAAGAAAAGTTGTGACCGTGTCGGGACTCGAACTCGTGATCGGTGGTCCGTTTCAAATTGTGACTGGTTGTCCGTTTCAAATTGTGACTGGAGACTTAACTTTTCGTCGTGTGGTTAATCGCGTTATTGGTAATTGATGAGTGGGACAGACACGTGGTTAAAAAAAATTGTGACCATACCGGGACTTGAACTCTGATCGGTCGGCTTCTTCAAATCGTGATCGCAAAGATTTTTTTATTTTACGGGTAGTATGTTTGATAAATCTTGAAAACCGTAAAGTATTCTATTATTTTTTTGTTCGATTTATTTTTAGTATTTGATTTATTGTACTGACAACTGTATTGGTGAAGAATTAAATATTTGGAATCTTAATTATGATTTAATTTCGATTGCTTTGTAATTGTTAATTTCTCAATATTTAATTCGACCAATTGTGCAATTGTCATGTTTTGGTAAGTTGTCCTAATTTCAAATTACTACTGCTTTACTTCTGTTCTATTTTTGATTTCGGGTTCTTTTTAGAATGACAAATAATTTATTACAATTTCTTGAAATTTAATTTACTCTTGATTGCGACTGTATGGCGTAATGACGAGTCGGGTTTAGAAACTTTTAGACTAAACGAGTCATTGCACACGTTAACAAGTTGAATAACGATTGGCGATTAAGTTCAAGTCCTGGTCGATTTTCTGGTCGAAGTCATTCGAAAGTACATTTCTCCGTCTGTATTCCTGGTCCAGCAGTAGCCGAGCGTCTTTGAACTGAATTAACTTTCATCTTCCTACAACTTGATTCACGCGACAATTTTCAATTACCTTCCGAAACTGGTTAGACAATCATCAGTGGACGAAACTTTCTTTAAAACTCAGTCGTGGTCCGAGTGTGGTTGCGTTTGTCAAATGGCCGCCGACACCTGAGAGGAGATCCCGTGTTTGACCCGCCGTGCCCAACGCGCCCCTACCATCACCATCAGTTATGGCCCAATTCGGTTGCCACTTCCGCGAGTGCGACCACGGCGGTCCGGCCCCACCCAGCCGGTCCCGTTGCCCGCCCAGCAGCTACACGCCGGTGCTGCCGCTCATGCCACGGAGCATCTCCGCGCCTAACTTTACCGTGAGTTCCCATCAGTCCTTTTATTCGCACTTGTAACAAGGGTCATACTCACCTGAAAGTCAGGGATGGTTGGGCAATAGTCAGGGAAATTTTGGGATAGTCAGAGAAAATCAGGGGAAGTCTGGAATAGTCAGAGAAAGTTAAAGAAAGTCAGTGAACGTTTGGGATGGTGAGGGATAGGGATGGGGGGGGGGTGAGGGAAAGTCAGGGATAGTTACAAATAGTCAAGTGAAGGTCGGGGCTAGTCGGGAGAAACCAGAGAAAATAAGGAAAATTAAAATTAATTATGGTGAATAAAAATTATAGAAATCGTCCTAGGGGAACATAAAAGGGGAAAGCTTGTAAAAAATTATGAAAAAATACAAATTTTTACTTGGGTGATTTTTTACTGTACTTTTTTATTTTTATTTTATTATTCTTGATCAATGTAGTGAATTGCACTACACAGGATTCTGTACCCTTCGTGTTGTGTGACGGGCATGCTTTCACCAGTACCCCAGGAATTGCCTTCGCCGGGGAATCGAACCCGGGATCGCCCGCACTGCAGTCTGTTGCAATAACGACTGTGCTAGACGGGCCGTACTTAAACCTTACTTTTAGACACTTGTAACAAAACTCAGCTCAGCGCATGCACTCACAATTTCATTGAATTTTCCGTTGAATTTTTAATTGAATTGTGTAGCGTTGTTTGATGGATGAGTTGTTGTTGCTGGTACTAACGAAAGTAGATAAAAAATAGAATAAATAATTTGTTTAATGACATAGTCGCAGTACAAGTACAAAATTTAACCTGTTCTTTGTACTTTAGCTTCACTGATGCATGACTAAATTATTTTATTGTAACGTGTAGCGTTGTTTGATGGGTAGACTTGTTGTTGCTGTTCCTAACCAAAATACATAAATAACAGTAAATAGTTTGCTTAATGATCTACGAGTAATTCAAAAACAAAGTTAAACTGTTCTTTCTCGTTGAGCTTCGCTGATGAATGACTAAATTAGTTTTGCGATAACGTGCAAGAAAGCTATCTGGTTAACCTCTTTCGCTTTTAAAGAAGCCCGCTTAAGGCGGAGATGCTTGTTTCGTAAATCTAAGACGGCCTTGGGGGGGGTGGGGTGGATCATTTATCAATTGCAACCATTTTCCACCATGCGCAAAAACTAGCAAAACGAGCAGCAAGCAGCAGCAAGAGCTTCAGGCAGGCCCATCGGCCTATCACATCTTGTAATCACTTAGTTGAGTCGTCAGCAGAGAGCACAGTGGTTGTTGGTGGTGTTTAGCAGACTGTAAAATTTGGCGCAAAAGTCCCCAGCGCCCCCACCATATCCGACCGAAGGAAAGTGAGATTGTATATGGTGATAGATAGGCTTTTCTGGTGTATGTTTCTTTTTTTTTTTCGGTTACATAAAAGAAGTACATTTGGTGCACACGATGCGACAATCCTATCTCCTTTGCAAGGTGGCTTTTGCTGCTGTCTGACATGGAAGCGTAATATTTATTTTGGTGGCGCCGCAGATAGCGATGACAGCGCCACTGGGTCGATCTGCGGATGCGGTTTACGGGTGGTTAGCCGCGGATGTCGTACGTGCGGCGATTACAGAGTGCGGGTCATCTGTCGAACGGAAAGTCTGGTTAAGAGAAAGTACGGCTAAATTACACATTCCCGGCATGAGCGAGCAGAAAATACGGTATCGAGTGGGGCGCGTAGCGAAAGTCAGTCTCACTTGATTAGACACTTCATATTATGTTTTTGGTTAGGTAAGTCAGTTTCGCTACGCACCCCACTCGATACCGTATTTTCTGGTCGCTCATGCCGGGAACGTGTAATTTTACCGAATAATGTCACATGCGTACGAATGTAAACCATTTTTAAAATGTAGCAGTCTACCCTTAAAAATAGTAAACCCAGTTAAAAGTAAATTATTCCAGGCATTAATCAAATAAATAACACTATCAAAATAATTAACAAATAATTGTTACCGTGCATTAATCAAATAAACAACAAATACACTTTCATATATTTTAAATGAAAGTTTAATTGTTATTTATTCGATGTCCATCTTGGAGTGCTCCCGCACTATAAGTTCAATTAAGCAAATAATTTGTCGCAATCGCACTTCGTTAAAAATGTTTAATTTTTACACATTTTGGCCTTCCTTGCTTATTCACTCAGTACTTTATAGTACATACGTTAGAACGCAGGTGCCTTAGAGAAAAGAACGTATGAACGTAAAGTTCATAAACATTATGTAGGTCTATATAGTAGAAACATCCCAATCTCAAATACAGAGACCTAGATAGGGCCTTCTAAGTTTAGTGTACTTCAGGACATGTGACCCTGCCATTGGCCCCTCCGGGCAGCTGGCAGGAATTCGATGCAGCTGTATGTCTGTGTGGCATTTTTGCACAAGTCGTCTATACAGGTATATATTTGTAAATATCTGATAGGATCGTCTTATTCGAATATTTGTGAGCATAAAACGAACCCCGAAAATGTTGATGAACAAGATTGCAGTTAATTATGCAAAATTATAGATACAATAATTTGAATATAATTAACTCACTCAATCAATGGTTTATATACATGCGTAAATAAAAAATAAAACATTTAAAAGAAATTAACGTCATTCTATTACTTTGCATAATTTAATGCAATCTCGTTAATCTACATCGTTCCGGTTCGGCGATTAACTTCATGCGCATTTTTCTTGTGTTATAATTATATATTTATGAGTATAACTTCATAGATGAGCATTGGATTACAGTGAAGACTAATACATCTGTCTCCACAGATCGTTTTTCTTTTTTAGGATAACCTTTTTTTAGCTATAGCTTTTTTTTTACTATCCGAGCCAAGACAACGTTGGGCTCAACGTGCGTTCGTTTCAAGTAAAATTGAAACGAATATTCTATTAACCAGGCAACTACGTCGCAATCTCGTAGCACCACGCCAAAAAAAAAAAAAAAAAAAAAAAAGAGACAACGCTGCGCATTGACGTCGAGGAGCGCCGATATTTTCAACTCAAAATCGCTGAATTAATCGGATGGATTATTTCCGCCTTGGGTGCAGAAACATTTCCCGTTATTTAGCGTAATTCGCGCGCTCTTCGCTTTCTTTCACAGATGACGGAATAATATAGCCCCCGCGTACGCGATCTCATTTTTTTTCCACTCCGCCGTATTCCGATATACACTGATGCAAAAGACGCAAATGTTAGCAGACAATGTCTCCATATTTATTTTTTCGTCTACGGGGACGGGGGAGACTCAATCGCACTCGGAGAGCGTATGAACTGCATCTTAAACACGCCGAAATTTCGACATAAAATATTACTACCGCTCTCCGAGGGGCGAACGCATAAGAGAGAATAAGAGAGAGAGAGCGAGGGGCGAAAAAGGTGGCAACGTAAGAGCCGTATTAAATTTTATCTGCGAATAAAAGAAGTAAATATTTCAAATCAATGCGAAATAGTTCCAAAAAGATCGCGGCGCCCGAGGCCATACAGAGGAGAAAAACAAAAGAAAGTTGTGCCGCCACGTCGCTGTGCTCCGTGCCGTGTCTCGCGACACATGTGTAAATAGAATACCGACGCGCCCGTTAAAGACAGAGTGTGTGGGGGTGGGGGTGGAGGTGGGGAGGGAGGAGTGAGGGTTGTGCCATTTCGCGGTAGCGCATAGGGGTTACCCGTTTCCAAGCCTGAATTTGAGGAGACACGAGAGGAAACAACCGACGATCAAAAGATCGTATTCTGTACTGGAGGCCGAGTGCAAGCAAGTATACATATTGAGGCAGACATAATATATATATATATAGGTGAACCTGTAATGGAGCAGCAAATTTCAATACTACCTGTATACAGTACATGTATAATAAAATATTAATATTTGTACTAAACAACCGCACAACTGTATTACGTGTAAAATACATGTGGGGGTTGTTAAAGCTATAAAGGTGTAAGCCAAGCTTTTTATTTTCTGAATTAAGTGCAGACTGCGCCTTTGAAACTATGAAAATAAAATGTGAAGGGATTCAAGATTCTTGTAAAAACCGACTGAAACCAGCACATGTTTGAAAAATGCATACGCGTCGATAGATAAATTAAAATTGAACCTCTCGCTTTACAAGTTGCGGTGAAGCACTTGCCCCACTATGGTTTGATATTTAAGTATTAGTTTTTTGTAAAGTTTCGGGGTAAATGACAGCTGAACAGACTGGTCAGCTCTATTATTTAATATTTTACTTGTATTTTATGATTGGGGGAAATATACTTTGAATAAAATAAAATTTTAAGTTCCAGGAATTATAACAGCAGGTCATTGACTTCAAGGTGAAAGAATGTACTGGCCACGTAAATCTAACCTCATATTCTAAATTATAGAATCAAACGATTGCCAATTGTTTTTTGGTCGGAATCACTTTAGAGAGGTTTTCACAAAGAGATGTTTCATTTACTATTTTTTATTCCTGATACCTGTAGTGAATATCACAACAGAAGATTAGGGACTCATCGTGTCGTTGTGGAATTCTGTAAGGGCCAAATTTCCCTCAGTACCCCAGGATCGAATAAACGAGAGCGACGCGCCCGGAATCGAACCCGGCTCCGCTGCACCGCAGTTGGTTACAATACCGACTTGGCTACAACGAGTCGCACCAAAACCACGATTTCACCATTAAGTCGAAACTGTACTGCACACAACTCAACACCTACCATTCATCATTCGAGGCCTGATAATTTATTTCGCACCTATAATTGAATGGTTAGAACCGCCATCCGGACACCAGAAAATACCTGATTTCAAACATAATCATACGGGAAGAGCGAGGTCTGCTCACAGAACAGGAAACACCACGTATTAATGTGCGAAGGAATATAGGCTAGAAAGGTGATAGAGAACCTGAGGCGGAAGAGAGAGAGAGAGAGAGAAAGAGAGAAGCCATTCATAAATCATTGCAAAGCGAAATTACTCGAAAATTACATGTGCTCGGGAAATAAAAAGGCCGCCCCCAATGTCACAACAATGGCCTTCGCATTCAATTTGAGCTTCAATGCGCCGGCGAGAGATCGAGCTAGAAAGAGAGTGGGAGCACGAGAACCCACAAGTGCATGTCGCGCCATTGATACCGCATCGGAACCGCTGACACATTACTTCCCCCTCCCCCCCAAGTTCGTCGGGTAGCCCATGACTGCGTCGCTTGTGAAAAGACCAATCAAAAAGGGAATGTCAAAACAGGACAGCGTCACTTGTGTGGAGCCAATCGCGTATGTTTGCTCCTTTAATATATATAAAAATATATATATTAAAAAATAAATATCTTAATGATATTTATTTTTTGGAGCGTTTATTTTTGTTCGTCGTAATTTGTCGCTAACCAATGACGCCACTTCCGTTTCATCCAAATTATAGAATAGTGTTTTCTACCCGTGACCAAAGACGTCAAACCAAGAGCGCCAAAATTCTAACCGCAAACTAATATCGCTCCCAGAATTGCCCCTTCGAAAGCAGAGCAAATACCCGCGAGTGGCAACACACTAGTGACAAATTAAATTATTTATAAACGACCATCAACACTGGTGACGCTGTCCTCTTGTTGACACTCCCTTTTGCCTTCATTCGTGTTACAATGGCGGTTTACACATAGAACCAGCTCGTCGATATTACGTCACGCGGCGTTCTTAATGCAATCCGCGCTCGCCCCAGCCCCAAATAGAAAAGCGATGACATGGGGCGCTTGTGCTGCTGCGGCGGGAAAGGGGAAAAGGACAACCCACGTTGGCCATACGATTTTTCCGTCCGCAAAACTCCTGCCGAGTTCCATGCGCGCCAATTCGGTTCCAGTTTCCGTTTTAATTACAAATCAAACAATGGCAGTACATGCCTGCTTTGAGCGGGAAGGCTGCTAACTCGTGAACAAGAACTTTTTAGGCCACCCCAAAAATAGTGCTCCCCACATTTGTTTTGATTAGTTTATCTTTATCAAACATGGCTGATTTATTTACAGGTGATTAACGTATCTTTCAAATATACTGTGTAATTTCATACTGTTAATATACTGTATAATTTCCCTGAATCTGCGTCCATTTTAATAATATAAATAAAGTCATGAAAATGCAAAATATTCTGCATTCTCTACTTTTTGGATCCATTTTTTTTTCTAAAGCTGCCTGATTTTATTCCTGGAACAAAGTTTCAAAATTATTAACCGCTCGACATTTTAACAACATTTTAGTACAGATTTCGACCATGATGGCATTCATGGTTTCGTCCCAAGGTGGATCACGACCGTTAAAATGAACTCAGATTCAGGGGAATTTTTTTAATTATACAGTGGAAAGAAATATGCATTAATCACTTGTAAAAAATCAGCCATATTTGATACAGATAAACTATTTAAAACAATGTGTGGCATTATTTTTGGAGTAGCCCATTAAATGGCGATGAGTAAAATAGTGGGCAATCGATAGGGGTAACGAGAAAATCTGCTTTAAGCGCCCTCTGACTGTTATCCAATCACCCAGACATGGACTGACTGCCAGCCAGCAAACAATGGTTTGCATAAAAAATACATTAAAAAATATTGCATCAATATGCAAAGCTAATATGTGAAAACATGCTAAATTGCCTGAAACTGATGAATATAATTCTCTCACTATCTGGCTTTTCAAATAAATGGAAGCTTATTTGTTATTTATTCGCGGCGTGTTCCCGGGACCACATTTAATTTCAATTACAAATGATTAATTGAATTCATAATTCAAAACACATTCCTGTATGTTTCAATTGTTTAATATTAAATTTAGCATCTGTTACAATTTAATTTCGCTCAAATTGAATACCATTATTTGTAGTTATAATTTTTTTCCGAACAAACAACATAAATATATCATGCGAGTAACGATCCCATGTTCATTTAAAGCCAAAGTGCACAAAGAGGCTTAATCATTTTTGCAAATAATCGATATTTCCGCTCAAAACGATATTTCCGTTCAATTCGATATTTTCCTTTATAACTGTAATAATAAAAATATATCGTGTTACTTGATTAACAAGTGACGCATGAACGCCGCGGTATAACACGGATCCACTTTCGAAAGGGACTTGATCAACTCTGCTTTTCATTGATGCAATATAACTTCAGCGAACCACCACCAGAGGGCACAAGAGGACAAAAAAATAAGTTCATTTCTAATATTGTAGTGATTAATGGGCAAACAGGACAATATTTACTCAGCCAACGGTTTTGAAGAAAAAGTATTTTAGTCATGCAACGATACCAGTTGGTATGCGAATAAGCGAGGTAGAGAAAATTTTAATTTTTTTTCGTGCCACTGACAGCAGCACACGGATATAACCGGGTCGCGTAGTACAATTTTTTCCAATCAAAATCGAACGGGCACCCCTGGTTTGGGCCCAGCGGGGGGTGCGACGAGAAAAAGAGGACATGAAAAAAAAAAATACTAGGAGAAAAAAAATAGTCTCGGTCACCGAAACAATTTCGACCCCGCGTCTGTCGTTGGCAGCTATAAGCCCGCACCGTCGAATTGCAACTCGCCCACGCCACTAACCACATATTTTTCCGCAGACGAAAACGAGATTGAACGAGCTCTCATGCTGGGCCGTTATTGTTTCCGGAAATATATAGGATGGGGAGGGAGGGGGAGGGAGCGTTCTTCGAACCAATCTCATTGTGTCCGCATGCAGACAGGGTTAGCGGATCAAAATCGAGGAATTTAAAAATTGAAATAAGGCGCGCTCCTCTGCAATACAGTAAGGCGCGCGTTCGCGCAAGATTGTCTAAGCATAAACAATAGCCTCTATTTTTAGAAATACGTTGGTTGATTGAGAAGTAGTGATAAGGTTTTAATAACTGTCGAACCACAGGTTTCCCAAAAATTAGTTTAAAAAAATCGTGATGGAACCAATTGTCAATCGTGTGGATGAAGATCAAGTTGTTTGGTTTATCCGTTCTCATTTTATGTTCAAAATACTAAAACGGATTAGTTAATCACAACTTTTCTGGTACCAGTTAATGAATTACAAATAATTGACGATGTAGCCCCTTCGGTACTGCACTGGAACTTGTTATCCTTTTCATTTTCATCTACAGCTTAGCGGTGGATCCTGCAGCCTGACTATACCAGCTACCATTCCCATATCCTTCCCTTCCCTGCCCCTCACATATCGCCATAGCGACACGAGGGGTGGTAACAGGAGCGGACTGGCAACAAAAGGGCTCGGGCGGAAAATGATGCCAAGGGGCCCTTTTTGGAGGCCCAGTCTGGTATTTATTTATTTTTTTTTGGGGGGGGGGCTGTTGGGTATTTTT
>JAUJYS010006716.1:0-10114 GCA_033995665.1 Melogona broelemanni | reverse complement strand
TCTAAATGAGACAGTCATGGTCATATTATCTAGACCAAGACATAATAAACCGTGTCGGTCCAAATTAGCTTTATTTAAAACCAAGCTAATTTATAGAAAATGTTTATGGATAAGACAGTGTAAAATAATTGGAAGAGTGAAAAACTAAATGTTCACCCAGAACCTCTCGAGAGAACAATTAATCATTACTGCGGCAGGAGCAAATTAATTGTAATCTTTCATCAACCAAATTAAAGATGTTAAAAAAATGTAAAAGGCTTCTGCAGACTCTGGGGGTTGGTTCGACTTCTTTTTTTTTTTTTTTTTTTTTTTTTTTTGTGGTTTCCTTATAATGTATATTAAGCGCATGCTAGTTTTCATCAGTTCCATGCACCGCAATGATTGCCTGGGTTTACCCGAGGGAGTCAGTTATTCTGATGGCACTGCTCCTTCAACGCCATAGGTTATTTAAACCAAAGAACTTTTTCAATAGAGCTCCTCCTACGCAGTACAACCACGGAGCGACGTATTCGGAACCGAAATATAAAATAAAAAACCGCAAATACGCTGTAATTATTGTAATTATTTTTTAACTTTCATCTATGCGCTCTGGTTCTGAAACAGTAAACGGTTTCGGAGTTTAGTTCAAATTTGATTGTACAAAATGAGTCGCTGCTCCTTTGCTCCTTTATGGAAATAATGTTTAAGCGATTCATTGCAATGCGAGTTAGCTATTGATCTCTTGTCTGATTCGATTAATATCTGTTGGGATTTCTGTCGGCGCTTGCACCTATAGGTCGCCGACCCTGCTCCTACCCACCCCCATTCATAACATCACCCACCGAACTCTTTATAATGTTGAGTGAGGATTGAGTGGAGAAATAACGCTAACTTCTTTCGTCTGTCGTAAAGGAACTTGGTGCACGTTCAACCGCACATGTCCGCATCAGTTTCGCTCAAATAGACTGCTAGCAGTTCCTGACGATCGCAGTATCGCGTCTGCATAGAATATGATAACCTCCCTAGCCCTGGAACTGATTAAATGGAAAGCTCCACAGAAGTTTATTCCTTAGCCTGGGGTTTATTTTATTCGTTAGCCTGGGGTACTGGCTTCACTCTTGAGCTTCCATTAGGGAGTCCAGAGCTTAGGGGTGGATCCTGCAGCCTGGCTATTCCAGCTGCCATTCCCAATCCCTTCCCCTCCCTGCCCATCGCACATCTCCATAGAGACATGAGGGTGCAGTAATCCTGTAGTACACTAGGCACTATGGTGATTAAAAAAAGTACGTTGTGCTGTCCCCCTGAACATTGGCAATCACACAATGCATATGCAGTGCGGGACAGCCCAACAGTCTGCGTGACGCATAATCGCCATGCGTGTTATGTGTGATTGTCGTAGTTAAGTTTTTCAGGGGCAGCCTAGGATATGGTCTCTCTTTTGCATGGTGGAAACGCTCCAGCAGTCGAGCTTATTAGTTTCCGGGGCTGAATTACGATTAATCAGCTTGAATGTAGAACCTCGAATTATCTATCTCGAATTATTGGACGAATCCAAAATATTGCTGAATTGGGCATCGATTACAGCGGATGAGTCGCCCTCCACCTTAATTTTGTATCCGTTTGCTACAGTGTTCCGACAAATGTGTCACTAGCGGGGGAAAAAGCCAGTTTATTTTATAGGGCGCTCATCGATGGCTCAAGCACAGCCACTTCTAACATTAAAAAAACCTGGGGGGGGGGTGAGCTGATTTCGTCCGTGAGGAATGTGCTGATACGTTGATTCGTGAAAATGGCCGTGATGGAACCGGGGTTTCCGCTTAAAAGAACAACACCCTACCCCGAAATCTCATCCCCCGCCTCACGATCCGGTGGATTGCGCACCACTATTCAAGCAAACGTTATTTATGAATTTCCCCCTCTTCAAGTTCCCCGTGCGCACTCCAACAAAACAAGTGGACTATGTTATGTAATATGTAAATCTTTTAATTCGGGAGTATCTGGCCTAGGTCCAGGTTTAACGGGTGCGAAAAGAATATCCAAGATTCACTGGTTTTGCTTTTGTATATCTGTGTCAGACCCTTTTGATAATCGAATAAAAACTGGAAGAGCCATAAAAAAATCCTTGAGTTTTTAGGTGTTAATTCAATGATGGGTCTCTTCAAGTTATGCTCCGTAACGTATCGCCGCGCATATTCCTTAAGGGGAATAGCAAATTCCATTAAATAAAACGTGAAACGCCTTATTAGCGTGCAAATGTCAAACAGTAGCGATCAGAGAAATGAACCGCAATTCAAAATATATTAAGTTGTCTTGCGCATTTTTTAGGAGACATTCCTGTGGTTACTTTTATATTTTAGTTTTCATGTATTCCTGTTGGTCTCTATATCGACCCCGAAGAAAAAAAAAATAACTGACTTCCAAACCCCTCCCCGTCCTGCAGGAATGAAGCTATTTTTGATTTATATTTATTTAATTCTGGTTGAAATCCTTTTCGGCGTTGTCCCAAGCAATATTTTTTATTATTCGTTTGTGACGTTTGTATGTCGCCTCACTTAGATAAAATGATACTGTCAATTTTTATAATTGATTTCTTTTATGTATTTTCTAACATAAATTCCTATAATTTCCCATACAAATAAATATAAGTTTGAGGCCTTATCGAGAGAGCGAGTGAGTACAAGTCGTTTGCTGGTGCCGTTCGACGAAGTTGTAGTTCATTGCCGCCGCATCTCAAAAACGCGTGTATGTAATACAAGTACAGGAGAGGGCGCGTTGTGGCATCATTAGCATTTCTCGATCGTCTAGTCGTCGTCGTTGTCGCTGATGTAGTTGTGGTGGTCGTAAATTGTCTTTTTCTATCGCGAGTCCTCTGCTCTGCAACCGAAGATAACATTAAAGTCGTCCAATTAGGCGACTCTTATACCAAATAAACTCGACCGAGAATGGCGCCCATTTGCTTTAATGGGGGGTGGCTTTTTTATTCCTTCGCATCGGGGGTCGATATCGAGACCAAAAACATTTTTTTGTCGCCCCCTGTTCCCGCCCCCCACACCATCGTTTCTATATCCTTTCCGCGCCCCCTGCTTCTGCCTCCTCGCAATCGTTCAAAGAGATTTATGATTAGAACACGAATCGTAGCCAACTTATCTTGGCGAAATTAACCTGCAGCTTTTAGCGAAACAATCTACTAGTTGACTTCTTTTTAATTATAGGTATATCCTTGTTGCCTATTCAGAAAATTTGAAACTATATGACAGGCAATTGGTTTGGATGCAAACAATAAATGTATGATAGCAACGCCAAATTGTGTGATATTGCCAAGAGTTAATACACATTTAAAATTATTTATTATTATTTTTAGAAGCACATAATGGTGTAATGCAACAATTTCCGTAGCTTGGTTGATAAACTGAAATGGTCCGAAATACGTACTGCGAATGCAAGTTGTTCATTCGTTTCATTCCAGACTACATTATGAGACTATTGTCAGCTTCGCGAATGATGTAAAGGCTCATGCTTGTGATAACATTCGTGGTAGGTTTATGTACAATATTTGCTTTAAAATTATTATTGTTAATCTTATTTAATTTATTGAGTTAGCCCACCAGGAAAATTACAGCGATCGCTCACTGACAGTTTCCATTTCTCCCATATTCAACAATGAGATAAGAAATTACATGCACTGTGTGGACTTCAGATATAGCCACTGCAATTAACCATTCTTATTGGAAAGACTCTGAAATTGGAATCGCTGCCGATGGCCAACAGGCAATGAGGATCGCGGATTCAACTCCGTTGATATCTTTGCCACGGTGCCGGGTCCTTCTCTCGTCGGACAGGGCACGCGGTGCTGCGATCTATTTTTTTAATCGAGTCGCATCCGATTATAGCTAACGAAGATGTGTGGCGGGAGACGCCAGAGTGATGACACGCAACAAACTTAAATTTCCGTTCTGTGGTTTTGGGTTAACCGTGTCACTGGTTGAACTCTTGAGGAGTAAGTATATTTTTTAGGGTGGTGTTGATTTACTCTGGGGGGAGGGAGGGGCTGGAATGGAAGGAGTTATTTGTTCATTGAAAATAACAATGACTGTGGCTGGGGGATGCCTGTGTACATGGATCATCGATTACCTAAAAAATAATTAAAATCGAAAATTCTCAATTTAAATTGGGAGAGGGGAAAGACAATGTCGCACTGACTCAAACGTGATACTGAAATACTTTTGAAAAGAAAAACCATTACTTTAGGAATGAAAATATCTACTACGAATCAATTCTCATTGATCATATTAATAAGGCCAGAAAAATCACCATTTGTTGCTTAAACTAGGGTATCGTACAAATAGGTGGGACGATTTATCCGGAAGTTTATGGCATGCTACACAGCTTATACAGTGGGTTGAACCTTTTACGCTGAACAGCAAGAGCGCCGTTTGGTTCAAGAGGTGTGGGTTGCCTCCGTCGAGAGCGACCATCAGGGACACCTCGCGACAACTCCAATTAATTGCTCTTCAAATTTTCCAATAATAAACTTATCAGTGCAGCAACAGATAAGATTAGCGGAATGTTTAGAGGCAACGATTTATCGCCCTGCTTGCTGTTTAAACGATGATTTGTCCGTTCTACGCGAGTCTACATTCCAGTGAGATGAGGTTGAGGAAATTGGGTGGTTAAGAACAGCAAGAAAATAGGCGGTGACCATAAAGGCAAATATTTTTTAATGCGTTCGAACATTGATTGGACGACCGTCAAGCTGTGTCATTTTGTGCTATAGGAACACTCTCCCAAAGCATCGAACAACATAGTGGGAGCACTTCGGTGCAAAACAGGTAGATGGAACAGCAGTAGCTAAAGAGTGCTATGGCACAGCGCAGAAAAATAGCGTCATGTCACCACATGAATGTGAATGTGAAAAGAAAAAAGGCGTGAGAAAACATGTACTTATAAATAGTAATATTTTTTGTATTTGTTGGAAGCTCTCTTTGGCATATTTCATCAAGTGAAGGATTTTCATCGGCTGATGGATTTTACACTAAATTTTACAAAAACATGTGTTTGACAGAGTTATACTTACTAAAACAACACAGGTTATGCGGTACTTTAGATATTGTTATTTGAATTATAATATAATAAGAAGGAAGTGAAATTGCAAAAAATTAAATTTTGCCAATTAAGTTTATAATAAAAAATACAACACAGGCAATGGGGCAGGGTGTTTAAAGTCAAATGTTCGATGTGAATGCCTCTAACCGAAAATAGACACATGATTTGCAGGGCAGTAGTTGAACCTTTATTTCGAATGACCCCTGCATAGCAATAATGGCTTATACCAGTTCGGCAGGCAACGATCCGAATGGCAAAGCTATATATGCTGCATTCACAAATCCCATAAATCCCCCAGCGTCGAACCCAAAATGCTTTGAGGTGTTTTGAACTTCGGGTAGGCAATTGTCAAAATTCTAATCTTATTATGGCGTCGTCTATTTCCGGATGAATGTGTACGTGTGCTGTACGCGTATACACGAATCTATCTCGCATGCTCTGAGAACCCTGCGTTCCTTCTCCTTTTGGCGGCCATCGTCGTGTATACCTTTTATCTTCCTGAGATCTAGCTGTTAGAAATATAAATCTGTATTTTGGTTTCCTTAGGTTCTAAACAACTTCATTAAATCCAAACAAATGAATGAAAAACTACTTGTTGTCTTTGTAGCATGCCATTCCTGTCCTTTTGTTATTCGAATTTGCCCGGGAGAAGCCGGGCCAAATTTATAGTAAATAATACAATTAAATTAATCATGCTGGGACGCTTTTGTAGTTAAACGTTACGACCATAGGATAACATATAACTGCCATATTGTTTATTTTCTTTCAAATTGTAACCTAAAAGTGACATGCTCGGTTAAATACGTTCTATGCTGTCGTATTTATTGCCAAACGTTTCCAGTTGTATAAGTGATCGGTTTTTATCAAATTTTATCAAATCGAAAAATTATAGACAACAAATGATCACAAGCAGGGCCTTAACACCAAATGTGTCTTCTCGGAGCGCACCGAGGATAAATTTGCTTGTGGTCGGTTGTGTATTTGTATAATTGAACAAATATATATTTAAATTTTCGATTGTTGAGGGACATGCCTGCAATCGTTTATATATTTGTGTATTTCCTTCGATTTTATCAAATCGTTTAAAAAAACGAAAAACGTGGCATTCGGTTACGATTAGCGTTTAAAAAAACAATTATCATGCTTTAAAGATGTAAATTTGTAAAATGAATTTATTTGGATGGTTGGCACTGTTTCTTAGAAAGCATGCAAGCATCAGAATGTAAGAAAACACTCAAAACCGTTAGATTCACCGTGAAGTCGGCTTTGAGTCTCAGTAATCTATATAAGCACACGCTCGAACGTGGCACCGGCATACGACCACGTCAAACATAATAAGATTAACGCTGCTGGCGATGTGTGATATTGTATATAGACCTAGGTGAAATATATATATACATGTATATATGAAATTACGTTTCACTATTAAATCAACTGCCACCTGGATATCTGCCAAGGGACGAAATAGTCTGTATATAGCTTTGCGCCAGCTATGTGTACGTAGGCGTATGCTTACGTGGTTTCCGCAAAAATCCACCATTTTGTTGTTTTTCAAAATCATACTTCTGGTGAACTCTTGGGTCTCAAATTATGGGGGCAACAAACACCAACGTAGGAGTTATTTGACAGTTAACATTTGTCAAGTGATCTTTAGGATCCTTAGGCTGTGTTCAATCTAAACGAAATAGCTTTAGGGACATTCTGTTAATCTTTGATTTCTCATGAAGATATATCGAAATAGGTTCTGACATAGCCCAACACGAAAAACGTCGTGTTTGTATCGTAAATACCCAAAGCGTTGTCACTTTATACCATATCCGGTTGAGATACCAGTTTCTCTCAAACTCGAGTAGCTGTAGGTCAAAATATGTGTACATGTAGGTGTTCTGTATGGCGAGCAAAACAGTTCCAAAAAAAGTTTAAATGTATTTTTTATTATTTTTTTTAAATTATCTCATGAATTTAATGTCAACTGTTTCCATGGCCTTTGTCATTGGAGATGTATTTTATAATCTTTATGTTCGTTTAACTATTGTATAGTCTGTTATCGGTATATGAAATAATCGGCCAATGTGACATTGTATGAAATCGAAATTGCAAACTCATTATCATTAAAATATCTTTGGAATGAAATATCTAATACAATGCGCATACGCTTCGTTATATATTGTGCGAAATCAATTTTCGACATGCAATATAAATATTGCAGTCCCATTTTCGTTTCTCGAAGTTCTGGTGTTGAATATGGCATACTCGCGACTCGCGATAGACATACTAAGTTCAGCACTCAGGCGAAAGCTAACGTTTATGCATTTGCATGAAATGGACCAGTTTGCGAGGGAAGCATCGTTTTCCCAAGTATCACAATTATTTCGAGCGTTCTCTTGTCTCTCCAACATTATTAAGCACGTTCATAAAGACGAATTAATTAAATTTATGAATGCTCGCATTCAGAGAGGCGCATGTTTAGAAATATGAGCGCGAATGTTCCAAGCGATGTACTACGGCAAAGTATATTAAACCTCATGTGACCTTGTAACCTAACCCGTGCTTTCACGCAAATTTCGAGAGTATTGTAAAAAAAATGTATAGTCACTATCGTGCGAGTTGTGTCTACGTTGTCGGGTAAACGCTGTAGATCCTTAGATCAGAAGTCTATGCTAGGCAAAAATATCAGCAACATATTGAGTCATTTTGGGAAACTAAGTATGAAAACATTTTTTTTAAGTTACAATATTATCAAAAGTAACTAATATCACTACAGGGGGATACCGTAATTTAAAAAATGTCTAAATAATTTCATCACTAATAAAATTATTAAAGAAGCGTAAGCGAGAATAAGAAGATGCACGTTGATTTTAGATTAAAAACCAGTCTCTCAAAACCACATGCTTGCCCTAATATATTTGAATTTTTTAAGTGCAACCACTCAGCTATGCGATATTATGTTAACAGTAATTTCCATCGACAGCTATGGTAAACGGCGTGTCGAAACCGTCGTAATGAAATATGTAATAGAAATTTAAAAACGTTTATAGATGGTGGCGTTTAAGGTGTTGTGGCGCTTAAGAATTGGTTAAAAAAAAATCAATGGCGGAGTTACTCGCAGTAAGAGGCCATGAGGTCCTATCTCAATGTATTCGCAATTTGCTGTAGGCCTAAACTGTAATGCCATCGAATAGTCTATGTCATATATATTAGCCATTAACCATAATTTAGTTTTCTTTTCGCCGTATACACTGCGTTCGAATTGCCGCATGGGGGATCCTGGCCGCCATCTCAGCCTATAATTTAGAACAGCACCCCCTGGCGTTCAAAGTTATAATTCTATTACTTTCTACGTGCGCGCAAGGTTCAACCGCAGGCGCTTTTGCCCGCTCTTTTCATTGTTCTGGGTGGCGAAGTGGAATGGCAAACTCGATAGCGGGTGTAAACTTTTGACTTCTGTGTGATTTTTGGGAGGCAAAGACATTTCTTCGACATTCTTGTGTAGCAATGGGATCTGCGTTGTTACGACACCGATCGACACATTATATAACTATAATCGTATTTTTATCCTACTGTGCTTAATATTTTCAAAATTTGGAATAAAAAGTATTCCAGAAAAGACTTTCCAGATTTCAGTTCGTATGTATCTGATAACCCAGTGGGAACGAAGATTCTCAATATGATTAGTGCATCCTGTCCGTCACGGGTAATGGCTGAATCAAGGTCTACTCGAACACGTGAATCACAGGTTCAATTCCTGGAGCGTTCGTTCACGTTTGTGCTGGACCAAAACAATATTGCATTTTCTCCTGGAGCAAAACCCGAAATAATAGATCGTGTAAACCAAGCTTAACAATACTTGAATGTAATTCGCATTTTCGCGCGAGTTCGTGGTATCTCCGTATGGTGAACGTAAGCGGCATTTCGGTTCCCGAGTTCGTACAACGGCTGTCAAATTTGGCGCCCCACGTCGGCGATTCTTGTACGTGTGTGCGAGCGCCGAACGGCTGTTAAACGACGGGTGGTGGGGTGGTGTGTTCGTGGAACGGACCTTAGTGTGGCGTCAGTGATCACTCCTCCTAAGACCGTTCCATTCCATACAAAATTGCAATGTCCTGAAACAATCGTTAAATAGAATAGCTAGTTTACGTTTTCTTTTGTATTGTTTTAGGAGACTTGCCAAATTGAATCTCGACTTGTATTCGTATTCGAGCTAGTTGATAAGGATTAGGCTAGCCTACACTTTTTATCTAGTTGATGAGGTTCTTAATCGGATCATTAAGATATACGCTACATGAAATCGTCCAGGCAGCAGGTGCCTCAATTCCATTCCGAAGGAATTTTTGCTAGATAATATTTTGCTAAAAAAATTCCGGATGTCGGGAGTTGCATTCGCGATCCCGGACATTTTTTGTAGGCGAATACGCTACGATTTACAGATAGGATATAGCAGATTAATCGATTTTTCACTGAATTCCTGATAGGCTGACTGAACTTTCCGTATACGAAAGAGTTGATTCAAGATTGATTAATTCGAAGTAAACTTTGTTTAAAATATCTGCTAATTAATGTTAAGTGACCAGATAATGTGTTGACGGACGTTTAGGCGATATGCTAAAGTCGTAGACCGAGTTAAGCAACTTTCTGAATGCATAATTGCTGAAAGGCTTCTAAGCTGTCATATGCAAACGTCTATGCATAAATATGTACAAGATTGATAGATTCCACTCGCTACTCAGTCAAATTTGTTGTTAATCACCTCGTCGATATAGAAATTAAGTGATTAATCTTTGACGGTATAATTGGTTCTGATATTTGAAGCTGTAGTCTGCAAATATATTTTAATGAATGCGTGCTTAAAAGATGCAAGGATTTTTCCATGTTTCAATTTTTGCAATTGAATATTCAGGTAGTGTAGATTCAACCAAATTATTTCGGCACACGTCCTCGACAATTGCTAAACTTTTTTCTGAAAAATGTCCCAGCATTGTCAAAAGCGAAAAAAAAATGTCAAAAAAATGGGCTAAGTTACACGTTCAAGACA
>JAUJYS010006715.1:0-10114 GCA_033995665.1 Melogona broelemanni | reverse complement strand
ATCTCCATAGAGACACGAGGGTGCAGTAGTCCTGTGGTGCACTAGGCGCTACGGTGACTTAAAAAAAAAAAAAAAATTATATCTAAAGGATGATAATGGTCGCCGAAGTACATCACTGGACAATTTGCCGTCTGACGTCACGACACGGATTTGTCCCAACTTGCTTGGTCCCGCGTATTCTCGGGTTAATAACACGATTTTCAAGATTGTTATTGCTTAAGAATACACGTGATTGACAAGTTTTATCAACCACGAAGAGGCGCCGCACCCCACCAGCCACTCGAAGAAGACACCTCGCCAACTGAATGGTTAACGTGATCGGAAAATTGGAACACATTTTGATGAAATTGAATTTGTATTGATTGCATTTGTATTTTGGAGTTTGTGTTTGTGCCTTGAAAAATTATATTTAATGAAACTATTTGTTCATATGAAATTTTTTTTCACTGAAAGCAAGGTTAATTTATGATTATTCTAGTCGTAATCAAACGGGTTACAGCAAGAGCAAAGTGCTTGTAAAGTTATTGTCAAACAGGTTACAGCATGTCTAATGATCTACAAAAATTTCCCCAAACATTTTTAATGGAAATACAAATTTTTAATTTCAATTTGGATACAGTTTCGCGTTCTAGCAATTATTATAGCAATAATAATAGTTTATTCTAAGCTTTACATTTCTTTGGTTTAGATAAATGCACTTACAATGCAATGCAAGCAGACTACCAAAACTACTAGAAATATTCGTACTAGTCGCTTGGTATGCGTGCCTTGCCTTCTTCCAACACCGTGTCCTATTCTCGTAAATACTTCTAGTTAGGTCAAGTGCTGAAAAGCGCAGCGTAAAATGTCCCCCAGTTTATCATATCTGCTAGACGACCGTTTCTAAATAGGCTCACTGTCTGCAAACACATCGCGCACGTACGCGTATGTGTACGGGGAACTAACGACCTTTATTTGCCTCCGGTTGCCTAGCATTGCATTATATATCACGAGGGGTTTTAATTAAAGGATTAGCCAGTGTCTAATGAAGTTTAGCGGGGAAAGAGCGAGCGACTGTGTGAGTCACTGACGAGATAGAGGTGAGCACAGAAGTAATAAAGGCGTAGTAGAGCGCTGGCGGAACTGAGACCACGTGACCACGTCTTAGAATAACGTGAAGCTATCTGGCAACATCGTTTAACCAAAACTATAATTAAAAATATAAATGATGTGTCCACTGGCACATCTTCAGGCGTGCGTATCGTGTGTCGGGAGGTGGAGCCCGATCGTAAAAATATTTGTAGCCCTACTTTGAATTTAAGTTCTTTGTAGAAATGCGTTCTTGTGTTATAAAATTAAATTGGTGGCAATGGTAAATTCGGGAGAATTTAGAATTTAATAATGATGAACGGATAAAACGGTTAGAACTCGAGAGATGATTGTTCAAACTCAAGAACTAAATTTAAATAAAAAATGATGATTGGATTATGTCAAATATAGAAAATAAATGAAACATAATTTCCACAGGCCATTATAAATCGCCATCACCATAGTACACGACTACAAATTTGATATGCTTATTTATAAAGATATTCGAAGTCCTAAACTATAGATATAGCATTTTTGTATTTTATTATACCCGCAACACATTTGTCATATTGTCAAACCTTTGTTGGGCAGCATATTTTACGGGAACTGTATTCGAGTTTTCCCGTTCCTGTTTGCGCATCCTGCCATCAGGATTATGCCAACTATAATATTGTGTCACATTATATTAAATAATTATGCCGATGGTCCACAAAATGGGAACACAGCGAACCCGAGACTTTAATCGCAAGGTACACATTCGCAAATACGAAGGTTATCAACCCTTATATATCCTACTTTCCTCTAAACGGAAATGGGAGACTAGAAAAGACAAGAAAACCGGCGGCCGGAATGGACACCACGAAGATTTGGAAAAAAAAGCAATAGTCTCAGGACATGTTCCGATTCTCAGAACGCACTCATCGCGTGCATCGTATATCAGATCACACGTGTGTGACGTCATGACGCAAGAGCATACAAACATCGACTATGTTGCATAGACATCGCCAAGTTCCAACATCGGCCACTAACTCGCCGCCCGGTTTTCCAAAAGTGTCGCTACGTGAAGCAATTCTCAAATATACGTTACGTCGATATATTGATAATTAACATAATAACATCTTCAATTGTTTTATGTATTTTACATGTAAGTGGTTTCTTATACTAGAGGCATAAATGCATTATTATGTGGTGGGATTGGAAATGTCAATTCTGTTTAAGGCTAGTGTGAATTGAATGTTCATCAAGCAAATTTTAGAACACATGATTTGAAATGTTGTGCAAATTCAGACTCTGTAGTTATTAATTTGTACGTTTTTTAAGTTCAATCAATTTAAATGTGCTATATACATACTGGAATTCATTTAACGGCCAATCAAAGATTAGTTCAGAAACGGTCTTGCGGTGTCATCGTTCTAGGTTCAATTCCCAGCTCGGGATCTCGTTTATTTATTTCCAGGGTACTGGTAAAAACGTGTCCCTAGCGTAGTGCTGAATTTCCAGTTCATAACTACAATTGAAAGATTTTTTTTAGAGAGTAGATCTATATATTGTTGACATGAACTGCACTGTTCGGAAGCTTGGTTTTTCGATGTCAAAACCAGTTGACATCATTGAAGATTAATCGTCCGACATTTTGTCCCATCACCCAAAAAAACAAAACATCCTCTATGTAAAGTTGATCACCCGAGAGCGAAGAAGAAAAAAAGGCATACGGCCGTAGTTTTCTTCTATCATTCGGTGTAGAGCAGAAAGAAAGGAATGGCATATTTTCACGGTTGACTGAGAGGAGAATTCAATTTGGAAATTCGATCATACAGACGTTGCAATATAGGGCAATGCTGCGGGCACTCTACCATTCAGACTCAGTGGTTCTATACTTTTATACAGTGTATATATTCTATGAACCAAAAAGCCGGACCTTGCATCTGAATGGAAGTACAATACATGTAGAGCGTGTTAAACTGAGAAATCCTTCGTCATTTTTTTCTTTATTCCAGCCCCTCGCTTAATTTTAAATTTTAAGAGATCGAATTTTTTTTTCAGACTGTGGAAAGTATTTTTCAATTACAATACCTTCAAATAATTATTATTATTTATTTTTTATGGTTAGGCCGTGCAGTGGCTATTCCTTAAAGCCAGTGGTGCATGCTTTATTTTTGTGCATATATTCTCCTGAGACCACGTGACCTCATACGATAGAATATTGAAGCCCAAAAGCAGTTAATAAACCGGCACATAATAAATTCACCGATTCTCGCTGCATCTTTAATTTTCAGAGTCCCATCAGAGTCCTTGATAGGGATTTTTTACTTTAAATTCGGAAAAGTAAACCAAGGAAATTCTGCGATAGTGGGAACGAGATATGAAAAACTGTCTGGACACGTGACTCAAGAGAGCACAAATAATGTGTATACACGCATACAGGGTTGTCGTCCTGATCTATTAAAAGTGGTGCTGACTCGGAACAATGCGATGATGAATGTGTTCGGATGAACCCTGAAGAGTGTTCTTTTGCTCTATTTCTCCTTGTGGAGACCTATGGAATCACTCTCGCTTCTCCAGATAAAAACAAGCCTTGCGTACGGTGAATGGATAACAGTAGTCTAACACGCTCACTGGCCAACGTATGATCGATCTTCGACCCCTCTCCTTCAAATCCCCGTCCCAAAGTAGCCTCTTACATACACCTTAGACATCACCACCACCTATAGTCACATTTCTAAGTAAACGAAACTCGTTCGTTATCGAGAAACAGTGTGGGTATACTCTATTTTGAGCCGACAGAGCTCAACCACAAATCTGAAGAAATGTTTTATCTAATTATTCTTTGTTAATAGATAAAATGTTTCGGGTCATACTAATGCTTTTTCAGTCCCCAAGGATTGAATTATTCGTCTTCTCAACAAAAGCCTCTGTCCCCTCCATTGACATTTGTTGAATATATTAAGGGTTCGAGCCCACTAACCATAGACCATTAGACAGCGACCCGAAATAAATTTGCATTCTATTTTTATATTTTTCTTTTCTTACTGCTTGATGCGAAATATTTTTTTTAAAGAAAAATTGTGACATCTTTGAGCTCCTTTGCTTTCTTTTCTACCCGGTATTACATTTTCCCCTTATAAATTCAAGCTCTCTCCGTCATGGAACATAAAATTTCCTTCTACAGTATATAGAATCAAGTTCGTTTTCCTACAGAATTTACATTTTGCTGTGAATCGCGTTGAAATAGCAACAGCGCTTTAACACTTTTGCGCCACCCGGTATACGTTCATAACGGCCGTTATGTAAAGCTCCCCCCTGTTGAGCTTCGTGCATTACACCAGCGCTATACAATTTAGCAGCAGTTAGGCTGGCCAGCCCATTCGCTTGTTGCGTTCAAGTGCCACCACTACCAAATCGAGCTCATTCGCTTGTTGTGGTAAAGTGCTACCCACTACCAAATCGTAAACAATAAATATTTGAATTATTTTATAATTCCGATGTAATAACGCAAAGAGTTTAATATAATGTGTTATCATTAAAGCGAAGAATAAAATTAATATGCCACAGTTTATCTTTAAAAAAAACGTTATTCCATACAATAGATCGATTTTTAGAATTGCATAGGTTCGAATTCAACTAACCTTCGATTAAATCGCCTAGGTTAAATATTTTGCTAATGGGGACGCCATATTTAGTTCGTCAAACTTGGCTAAAATTTTGTCAAGAAAGCTCATATTTGTCTTTGTTATAATTTTTGCTGTTTCAATTGGCAAAAAATAATTTTTTTTTTCCGATTATAAATAGCTACAATGAATTGAAGGGCTATGCAAAGAGGAGGGGCAATAAAATACGAAAATAAACATTCAGAGCATCGCTATGAAGTATAAATACTACAGTAGTTAGCATGGGAGTCGTTCTGTTCATTCCATCTTGACCACGATTGGGTTAGAAAGGTGACCAGCTAAGCCGGCAAATAAAAGCTGGCTGGGAGGAGGTAAGGAGAAGGGTGGATGGGTGGTGAGGATTTGGGTTGGTAGGCACGTGAGCAAACAGCTTTCGGGGCCGCGCAGCGCACGTAATGACTAATACGGAATTAGAAGTCTGCGATCAGTTGTTATGAAACATTGAGCTTCGTTAATAATATCCAGAATTATGATACGGCCTATAACGGCGCCCACTGCAGCAGCCTGGAGGAGCGCCACTCTACCGAAACGCGAAGCGAGGGGCGGGCTGACTCTGATCACCCCGCACCTAAGGCCGAACACATGCAGTCAAAATAACCTGAGCGTTCGTGTTACATTACCCTGTATTTAAACGAGCGTGACCGGGATTGCGTGACAACACCACGGCGGAAGGATACAATGCGATTACGTTTAGGGGTTAAACTTCTAAAGAGTTGCTGAAATCATTATTCCACTACAGCAAATCTCGAAAGTTCTGTTAATAGCTATCCAATTTTATGTAAATATTGGTATTATTTCTTAATTTTTTACTCTGCGGTTCTCTGCTCAAGCTCTGGAGAAACATAATTGTACCGTAGCGAGTGTAGCACTAATAAACGTACACTATTCAGTTTCGGCGAACAAAACCGAAGGAACTAAAGCCCAACCGTAACTTATCCATATGGGTAGGCATCTTTGTCCGGGGGAGCGCGCTCACGATGGGTTTCAGCTCCCAGAGCTCAGCCCGGTTGTTTTTGTAACCGAGTAATAAAAACAAAGCAAAGCTGACGGCACGAATATAATAACTGCTTAGAAATTGCTCCAAAAGATTTCCCTCTATGCTGCTACCCCCCACCTCTGCTTTCTCATGGACCCTCCGATATACTTTTACAATGTATATATCCCGTTGGCGGTAGCCAAAATAAGAAGAAAAATGGGGAAGACAATGTACAGGGCGATTAGATATTCCGGAGTCCCTTATCTTAGAATGACACAATATAAGATTCAGACTCATTAACATGAAAAGAAAAATTCAAAAACAAAAGTAAATGTTAAATTCCTGTAGTGCACTAGGCACTACAGTGATTTAGAACAAAAAGTCGTATTTTTAATCAGCCAGAGGTCTGCTTTGTTTTATTAGGTACCGGTACATATTTACGGTTTTGTTTGGACAAATAAACCCCAGAAGGATTTTTTTAGAATAATTGATAATTCGATTCGTTTTTGCCTTGAGGATCGAATCTAACATTAACAATCTTACGAGAACTTTGTCCAAAAATCCCAAAATGTTTTACCAAGAAATATAATTTAGTGTTTTTTTTCTTCTTCTAAGCTCATTTTTTTTCCCAAAACGCATGCATTTTGCTTACATTAAAACAGTTTTAGCAGAACGTCTCTTTATTAATTAATTAAATAACATTCGCCGTATAATTTCAGCACCTTTATGAAGTAATAATAAACAATTTTAATTTCGATAATTTACAGTGAGAGATCATCATTTTATAATTGATTCAAATTTAGAAGAGACGTTTTGATCATTTATTTCAATTAATTTATTGGTTTGAAATGTTTGGTATAAAACGTTTATAAGTTAAATAAACTTTTGTAACGATTTCCACAAACTAGGAATTTAAATACACTTGTATACAGTATATTTCTGGAGTCTGTGACCTGTTCGTCTTTAGACATCAAAGGCGTTATCCTTCCTTCCTTCAATCTATCGAATATCTAACGGCCCTGACGTCAACATTTCTTCAAGGATTCAGTCAGTTATGAATGAGACCTACTATCTTGTTGCCATGCAAACAACATCCAATTAAAAATGTGACTTTTGGTTTCGCTTTGTGTCGGGTTAATTCATTAAAGCCGTACAAGCGGAAAACGTTAATTAGTTCTTGTTATATACATGTATATCACTCGACTGCGCGCCATCGTCTCGATATTCAAGTGAATAGAATTTTCCTACATCGTCTATAAACTGTCGGCTTGTCTCAAAGCGCGCACATGTTTCCAAAAATATTTTCTCAATTTGGCAAAAAAATGCGTACGTACCGTGAGTACAATAAAAAATGACGTCGAAATTCATTGAATAAATTTGAATCGACGCCATTTTTTATTGCACGCGCTGTAAACGTGTTATTACATTTTATACACGTTATCAAAGTACGGAAGATCAACCGTGTATCAATTACTGTTAAGATTCTCACCGGTTTTGCAAAAGAAACCCATGGACCACGGCTAATCCAATCACTCGTTCTTCCTCTTTGGTCTATTGATTTTAGACGTAAATGAATAGAAGTAAAATGAATAGTTTGCGGCGGTTGGTTTGGTCGCCCATTGACAAATTAAAAACATTAAAAAAAACCACTCGTAATTAATAAAAAATATTCTTTAAGTCATTGACAATGGTGCTTGATGAATTGATGGTCTATTACTTTTGTTACCGAAAAGCTGTTATGATTTCGATATCATATTCAGACGTGATGGGCCTACTTGAAAAAAATGTCGAGATTGCACCGTTCAGCGCCTCATTACAATCAATTAAAAGATGAATACAGTTTCTCACATTAAATATGCTTCTCAATGGCCTTTATCAATGCCGCCGCCGCCGCCACCGCTGGCGAAATTAGCCGAGAACGTAGGACGCTCCCTCTCTAAAGAAAATTACACTACTTATCATACTGAAAAATAAGCTTATTAGTGGTTTTCTAAGCCCATCATTAGTGTTTTGTTTATATTCGATTTATCCTTCATTAAATGTTATCAGTATATTGCCTACATGTTGCGCTTAATAACATCCGGCTGCCTAATTAAGGGTATGTGGACAACCGCACAGGAATAGTTTGAATCTAAGATAAGTTACTTGACGGTTTAGAAGAAAAAAAAACATTTGACATACCACATCTATTTTTCGGATTTCAATGATTTACACATGGACGTACATGTTAACCTGTCAATAGAACATGTTATATTTTAAGCGCTAACATTTATTTTTAATTTACAACAATATATTTTACGGGTTCGAACACACTAACCGTCAATCAGTAGACATCCGTATTTTTCATTTCTCATTGCTTAAAGCAAAATATTTTTTAAATAAATATTGTGAGTAACCACACTTGCTTTATTCCCTTTACATTTTCTCTTACTAATCTATAATAGAACGCTTAATTTACTTTGATATACAAACAAGTTTATTTTCTTAAGGGATTTTTAATTTTGGTTTGAATCGCGTTGAAATCGCAACAGCAGAAATCATAGCATCATATGCGTTTATAACGGGGGCCAATGTAAAGCTCCCCCTGATAGGGGATCTTCGCGCCATACACTGGTGCTATCCAATTTAACAACAGTCAGGCCGACCAGCTCATTCGCTTGCTGCGTATTCGGGTCAATACTATATTTTTTATTTTTTTGTATCACCGTAGTGCCTAGTGCACTACAGGATTACCACACCCTCGTGTCTCTACGGAGGTATGTGAGGGGCAGGGAAGGGAAGGAAATCCCTAATGAAAGATCAGGGGCGACGCCAGTACCACAGGATCGAATAAAGGAAAGCCTGCGCCGGGAATCGAACCCGGGACCACCCGCTCAGTAGAATGTGACCATACCCACTGAGCCACTGGGGGCCGACAATTTATTTAATCTTGTTGTTAATAACAAATTACAAAAAATAAATATTCTTTTACAATTCTTTTGCAATAATACCTAGTTTTTAAACGAATGTGCGATCATCAAAGCGAAGAATAATGTAAATATACCACCGTTTATTATAAACAAAATAATCTTCTATGCAATTGTTAGAATTAAACAAAATAATCTTCTATGCGATAGTTAGAATTTAACTTTCAATTAGGAAAAAACATCATTGCACATAAAAGCATAATTTTTATTTCGGATTGATTAATTTTTTATTTATTGCGATAAAGAATAAAATATGGTAAATAAATATTTGTTTGGAAACGAAAATTAAATTGAAACTCAATGGAATAGACTCAAAATTAAACTAGAATCCATTATTTAGTCAAATTCATATTAATCCAACAAGATATTTTTGCATATATCTCTTCCGATATTTTCGAAAAGCTCAGTTAGCCGATTAATATCATTTTTGTCCCGCAGACCGTGTGCGTCGCTAACGTCGTAGACGCTTCCCGACCGCGCACGGCCCTCAATTATAGTGACGAAAAACTGAAAACGCACGCCATATGGCACAGAACCAATTCGCGCCGGCTTCAGATACACACAATCATACGGCCGCGTATACAGTATAGAGACGTTGCGCATGCGCACGTTGCATCTGGTTAGCGAGCACGTGCAACTCTCTCTTTGACAAACAAGTGCGTCAATACTAATGTCGGAGCGCGTTCGAGGAAAAGATGACATTTCGATTCACAACCGGTTCAAATTACTCGCGGGGCGCTCCTCTTTCCTATAATTTCATCCAATAAATTGGAGGGAGGTGGTAGAGGGTTGGGGAACGGATGGGTGAAAGGTGGGTGTGGTGGGGGGAAGGGCTGAGGCACGACAGAGGTACATGAAGCAACACACAGGCGGATCGGTGGTGCTCGCGCGCCAGTTGTAACGCCACCTTTTCCATCAAAACGAAACACGGCAATAATTTCCATACACTCAACATTATTATTTCCATCTCCGTCTGTGTCAACGCGTGCGTGCACCCCTAACCTCGTGAGATCCCCTCCACACCGTGAAACACCCTCCACGCCGTGAGACACCCGAGAGTACGGCTCAGTGTTGGGAAGGAACGGAACGGAAAAGTTTCGTTCCTAGGAACGGAATCCTTCACTAAAGAACTTTGGAACGCCTAGGTTATTTTTCCTAAGAAACTGGCACTAGAACGGTCGTTCCTTCTAGCGTGTGCAGGATACTTGAATAATTGAGATTTAAATAATATATAAATACACCACTTATCATAACAAAAATATTGTAAAAAAAAATATTATGTTCGCATTCAAAGCTCACGGGATGAATATCCCACCTAGTGTTGGTATAAATGGAATTTTAGGCAATTTTATATATACTTTTTTGGCTAAGTTACACGTTCAAGACATGAGCGACCTGGAAATACGGTGTCTAGTGGGGTGCGTAGCGAAACTGAC
>JAUJYS010006714.1:0-10115 GCA_033995665.1 Melogona broelemanni | reverse complement strand
CTCGTTCGTCTTCAAATCACGCGGTCTCGTGATTAACATTCTATTATTTTTGATCTTCACTTCGACGAACTTTCATCATATCGTCATAGATTTATTTCTACGACACTATATTTATCTATACTAATCTTGGCTGACAACTATAACAACTCACAAGGCAAAAATATGCACTCAAGCAAACAAATGTTCTATTTTTTTTTTAATTTTATTGCACATTTTATTGCAATACAAGATCATAAAGCAATCAGTTTGGCAAAAAATATTTTATTTACAATGCTGTACAAATAAATTTTTCAGCAATCAAGTCTCACAAGAAGTAGCGTTGCATCATAGATTAATTTTCTAATTTTTTGCTATAATATTCAGACGAAAATATATTAAAATAGTTAGGAATTAGTAGTAATTAATAGCTAGAAGTAATAAGAGTTATTAACAATTGAAGCATTAAATGATGTTAAATATTTAACTAATTTACGCGCACCTCCTAAAGGAGGTGTTAATTAATAAATATATATAACAGCATACTAGTAGAATAACAATATTAATGAAAAAGCAACAACCTCTTTAAAAACAAAAAAAAAATTGGTTTCAAATATACCATTGATAGTGAATAGCGATTGTAGCGAAAGGGCTACGTATCACTTCTCTGGTTTAATAATAATTTTCAGGTTCTGACGTGTCATATTGTGGAATCCGGAACATATTGGCACCAGCAACCCTCTCATATTCGCGGCCAGCCTTGTAACTGGTTGCATTGAGAGAATGACGACCAGCCACAAGAGTACGTTGGCGTGAGGAAGGGACAACTGCTTTTACATGGCCTAAATTGTGTGGTTCAATTTGTTGGTAGTCCACATTTCCATAATTTGGTTCATTTAGCAGATATTTGTCAGAGCTTGGCAACAAGCTAATGTAGGGCAATGACACAGGCACAGGGCAGTGTCTTTGTTCATGCCAAGTAACTGGCTGGTAATGATATTGGTGCACCACTTTTGGGCTTTCACATTTGTCGAGGATAACAGGGAAATATCGGTAGTGAAGTGTTGGATATTGGGGGTCAGTACTATAGGCAGTTGCTTGGGGATATTGACGTAGCAAGGCCTTTGTACGCCCTCGACCATGTGGTTTACTTATTTGGTCGGACTGTGGATGCGAATATGGAATAGATGGTTGATGCAGGTGGTCGCCATCTTGTCTAATGTCATCATCACTTTCATTATCAGCTTCACTGTCCTCATTTTTATAAAAATTGTTGTGTTGGTCACTTGGCTTATATTCATCATTGTTGTGCGGATATTTTGTATTGTGCTTTTGGCTGAACTGTTTTTGTGGGATATATGGTTTATGTTGGTAACTACCTTCTTGTCTATTGTAATCTTTACCATCATCAGCTTCACTGTCCTCATTTTTATAAAATTTATTATTTTGGTCATTGGAATTATATTTGTCATATTCTTCATTGTTTTGGGGAAATTTAGCATGGCTATTTTGGCTGAACTCTTGGTTAGTGTATGGATTATATGGTTGCTGCAGGTAGTCACCATCTTGTCTGATGTCATATTTACCATCATCATCTTCCCTGTTCTCATTCTTGTGAATTTTTTTGTTTTGATCATTTGATCCATATTTGTCATAATCATTGTTTTGAGAAAATTTAAGAGGATATCTTTGGTTGGACTGTGGATGATAATAAGGAACATATGGCTGCTGAAGATTGTCATCATCTTGGCTAATGTCATCCTCATTATCATCATAATCAGCCTCTATATCATCATTCTTATTTTGCCCATATCTGTCATAGTCATCATTACTTTGAATGTCTTGCTCATCAATTTCATCAGAATCCCCTCCACCAAAAGCTCTACAGTTAACAGTTTGTTGCACCCCTCCCTCTCCTGGTGCTAATGGTGCTGAGCCAACATTCAGAGCAAGATCAGTTGTGGTGTTATTGTGTTCTGGTACAAATCTACGGCATTTTACCAGCTGATGTTGCGGCTGTTCTGCTCCGGGTGTTTCCCCATTAGCTACAAAGGGAAACTTAGTTTTCTTTTTCTTTTGCTTGGCAGGCCTTCCTCGTTTTCTGTCAGTCAATTGTTGTGCATCTTGTTCTTTTTCTTTTGAATGAGCATCCACTTTTGATACAGAAGCCTTGTTAACCTCTACTCCACCTTTTTTATTCGGACTAACTACAGAGGGTACGTTTTTGGGAACAGCATCATGGGCATCCCCTTTGGGTTCATTTTCCTCAGCTTCTTTTGGTTCTGTTTCTTCTTTCTCTTCCATTGGTTTTTCTTTTGGTTTATGTTTTCCTTTCTGTTTCTTTTTTCCTGATTTAGTTATCACTCCAGCAAGGTTTTCCTCACTTTTATCTGGAGTCTGTGTGCCTTTTTTAACCTTTCCAGCAAGAGCAGATTTAACTGGTGGTACTTCAACAGATTGTTCATGTAATTGAGCAGGAACTTCTTCTGATAGCTCCGGTTCTGCTTCTGGAATTTGGACTTTGGCTTTTTGCTCTTTTACCTTTGTCTTTCGGTGTTTTTGTTTAACGGCCAAAGCATTCTGTGCTGTGTCTTGTAAAATTTCCCTTTGCTGATCAACAGGTTCAATGACAGTAGCAGGCTCAAGCCCAACAATTGAAAGTAGATTAAGGAGACGAGGTTGTGGGTTTCTTTCAGTTTTTGCTGAATATGAATGTCTTTGTGGTGGCGAATAAGAGTTTGCCTTTCTTATGGGTTTATTTTTATATCTTTTGGGTGAAATGCTCCTTGTGGGGTTATTACAGTTTGGAGTTCGACAACGCCTTGACTCCTTTCTTTTGTTTAAATAAGGATCACTCAATTTATATTGGTTCTTTGAAGCAATGGTCTCTTCAGAAGTGCGGTCAGCAACCCTGATGTTTTGAGAAACAGGTGTATTTTGGACTGCTCCTAAAATAATAAATGCTTTTCAATCAAGCGGCAAATTGAAAGCACGTCTTAACACAGGGAATTAAATTAAGATTCATTGCAATTTGATTAGGCTTAATTACGAATATGATACAGTTGCAACAAACATCATGTGTACACATTGTAACCATATTCCAACATCATGTGCCAAATTGAAAATAATTTATGGTGTATATATATATACTACATTTCAATGAAAATTTATTTACTCGAAAAAATCTAGAAAATGGCTAGTATTGCATTTTATTTTTTGCATGTTGGGAAAAGTTGTTACTGAATAAATTTAATAGTGTCATTCAATGTATAAGTAATTTTTAATAGTACGATAATTATTGCTTTTAATTAAATTTTGTTTACAAATTCTCTTTTGGTTACAAATTCAAAACTAATTTGCCCAATTGTCTGCATGGTTAAATTCTTTGTAAAATAAAACACAATTATTCAGTATTTCTAATTCTACATTTTACAATGAAATATTTCGTTTCATATTTATAATATATTTTACAGTTACGTTAATGCTTTCAGAAGCGATCTGTTTTGTAACAAAATTGTAGCCAAATCCTGAAATATACAGATTAGTTAACAATATTCTTGCAATCCACTGATATAATGCATTCAAATTTTGACTGCGAAATAGACATTGAAAACATTCTAAAGAAATTTTTGTCATAAATGTAAGACGTCCTGTTTATGAAAATTTATTAAAACAGAAGGAAGTGTAAAAATGCACTGATAAACTGTTAACACATGTTTTTAAAACAATTATCAAAAATTATTATTAAAAGATATAGTTGAGTACGAACCGAACATAAAATATATATATTAATTCATGCATAATTTTTTCAGTAGTAGATATTTTTAATAAGTTTTATGTTTTAAGGATGGCGCTTAAATGGATTCTGAAATGATTGAGCAGAAAATTGAGGCATTTCAGGAAATAGAGAAGAAAAACTTTCAGAATGTGCTCCAAATACATTGTGAAATGGGTCCACTCCAGTTTCACCAAATGACGGAAATTTTTTATCAAGATTAGGTAATGTTTGGAAAGATGAACTTTCAAAATGTTTATTAAATGAGCCAAAATTAGGACCCCATGGCCAATCATTTGGTACATTTTTGTGGTCAAGATTTCTGTCACTTTGTTTGAAGTTTTTCTGTTTAGATTGGAATAATGAGGGTGTTTGAAAATGAGGAGACCTATAGGAATTTGCAGCTGAATTGCGAAGTTGAGAATTTCCATGTAATGTCTGAACATTTCTTGCACCATTTTGGTTCATATCTCTACCAAATGGTTCAAATTTTTTTGAAGATTCATTTGATGTATCGATTTTCTCAGCCTTCACATGTGATGGCAACATTGTAGTTGAATGATTAGTTTTTTTCTGGGATGACTGGTGTCCCCGTGTTTTGTTTAGTTGGACTGTCGAATTGTGTATGACTTGTGGGTCATGCTTAATTGCTTGGGGCTGCAGATGGTCATGTTTAATTGTTTGTGATTGCAGTTGGTCATCATCCCTGCCCTGAGGCTTGTTGTGTAACCTATTGTTTGAATATGGCTGATAAATAAATGAATTTGGCTGATGTGGAGTAACTACTCCTTTCCACGTTGCCAAATGACTACTTTCCTGGTTTCTTGCAATATGATGAGCCTGCTTTGATAATCTAATCCTTCTTTTCAGGTGAAACTTTGGTCTATATGTGTGTTTCTGTGCATTATTTACAAATGTAGGTTTCCTTAAGTAAACAACTTCAACCTTACTTCCTTCAGCTGATATCTCATCTTCTGACTGCTGATTTTCATGCAAGTTGGCAGCAGGGTTACTGTTTGGGAAAATATCCCTAAAGCTTGGCTGATTTGATAATGGACAGTAAGCTTGACCATGCCATAATATGGGTTCTGGCGTGTACAAACCCCTCATTGCTGGAAGTCCTTGTGGCTGATATGGTTTGGATCTGTAGTAATCAGGATTGCACACCACCATGAACACAGGGATATAAACCCAATTGATATGCTTCACCTTGCCATGAGAGGTATGTTTCTTGGTTGTAAAAGTTGGATACCCATAAATAAATCCATCCTGCTGATAACCATTGTAAACTTCATTTGACTTTCTCTCATAACTGGTTTGACTTGGTTTATAATCATGTTTACTAGTTATCTGACGTGGTTGTGGCACTACATTATGATATACGTGTCGTTTGTCTGTCTGCTTGTAACTACCACCATTGCTTGAGTCAACCAGGGACGTGTAGCCATATGGTGGATATTTATGCTGTGTTGCTTTATAGCTTCCAGGATTTGGTGATGGCTGTGCTCTTGGCCTTTGACTGTGCGAGTTTTCTGTGTCATAGTCATGTCTGTATTTATATTTCGAATTATCATCATGGTGTTGTGGCTCAGTGTCAATACTGTCTGTGAATTTATCTTGATTATTTCCACGTGTAGTTGAGAATCCATTTGATTGCATAGATGTTTGTTCATCTGATGATATTATTCTGTTGGAGTCATCAGGCTGATGATTTGGACTATTGTTTCTATGCGAGCTTTTCGATTTTTGATGTGCAGATGAATAACCATTTGACTGACCACGATATGGTACATATTCATTGTGTTCATCTTTTTGGGGATTTTTGTAATCTTGCTGTGACATAATTATTTCAGGTAAACTATGTGTCGGTTTATTTGATGGCAAATACTGCTCTGATTCACTATTCCCTGTATGTTCCAATGATTCACTTCCATTTGGAACAGAATCAGTAGGATCAGAATCAGTAAAACGTTGATCTTGGACTTCTAAATGCGAGATTTGGATGTTTGAATGATGTGGCTTTTTATTTGTTGGGTTGCTGTATTGTGCAGCTGATGGCCTTCCAGGATAAATATTGCTTCTGTCTGTGTACTCCGATGAGTCGCTTCCTGAGTCAGACTGTTCGCTGAGGTCAGGCTTATTGTTTGAACTTATTGATTTTGAATGATGTGGTTTCGTTGGTGTTGTGTCGGGTGGCTGATAAATGGATGTGGTGATCGGTGCATATATTCTACGATCACTATTTTCAATGGAACTAACTTTTGAATCAGGATTCCCATTTGCAGAGCTTTGACTGTCAGGGTAGCCTGTTGGAGTGTTATGCTTACTTTTGCTGTCATTGTCAGAACTTTGTGTTTTGAAATAATTTGGAACCTTTTGATTCTTCTGATAAGATTCTGAGTATTGTGGCCTCCTGCGAGAACCTTTTCTTTTATCAGTATATTCCGACGAACTTGTTCTTGAATCAGAATTTTTGTGCAAAGAACTTTGAATCTCATGGTAACCAGATGGAGTATCATGCATACCAGGTCTGTCACTGCTCAAGCTTTGTGTTTTTGAATAATTAGGATTCTTCTCAGATGAATCATAAAATTTCTTATGCAGTGGTTTGCTCTGCAAGCTTTTCTTTTTATCATTATATTCCAATGTGCTGCTACTTGATTCAGAATTTTCGTATGAAGAGCTTTGACCATCATGGTATCCAGATTGGGTCTCATGCTTAACAGGCCTGTTTGTGTCCAAGCTTTGTGCTTTTGAATAACTTGGCTTCTTCTGAGATGAGTAATACAATTTTGTTTTTAGTGGTTTCTTGTGCAGGCTTTTTCTTTTATCATTATATTCTGAAGAGCTATCACTTGAATCAGAATTTTCAGATGAAGAGCTCTGGCTGTCAGGGTACCCAGATTGAATGTGATGCTTATTATGCCTGTCACTGTTAAGTGTTTTTGAATAACTTTGTGGTTTTGAATAACTTGGCTTTTTCTGAGATGAGTAATACAATTCTGTTTTTAATGGTTTATTGTGCAAGTATTTTCTTTTATCATTATATTCTGAAGAGCTATCACTTGAATCATAATTTTCATATGAGGAGCTCTGGCTGTCAGGGTACCCAGATTGAATGTGATGTTTATCACGCCTGTCACTGTTTAAGATTTGTGTTTTTGAATAACTAGGATTCTTCTCAGATGAGCCATAAGATTGTGAGTTAGATGGCCGCCTGGACAAGCCTTTCTTTTTATAATTATATTCCGAGGAGCTACCATTTGAATCAGAACTATCATAGGAAGAGCTTTGATGGTCAGGGTATTCATATTGAGTATGATGCTTATAATTTCTATCATTGTTCAAGCTTTCTGTTTTTGAATAATTAGGATTCTTCTCTGATGAGCCATAAGATGGCGAATTGGATGGCTTCCTGGACATATATTTTCTTTTATAATTGTTGTGCTTCCGCCGTTTATGTGTTTTGATATATTCTTCAGGCAAGTCGTCACTTTCATAATGGCTATAGGGTTTCTCAATAACTTCAATAGATGGTGTTTCCTTTAGACTTTCCACAACTACAACAATACGTGGCCGGTCTACTCCAGGTGAGGCTTGAATCACTTGAATAGGTCGTGGTTCTTGTGATCCAGTTGGAGTTTCAACCACTATAATTGGATTTCCAACAACTGTTGGTTTCACAGTTGGAATCGCTATTCCAGATATTAAACCAGGTGCTGCAACGTTCACTACTGTCCTAATTGTTGATTCTTCAGTAACTGGTTCAGTTGTCAAGACTTTTGATTCTTCAGTAACTGGGTCAGCTGTCAAGACTGTTGTTTCTTCAGTAACTGACTCAGTTGCCAGAACTGTTGATTCCTCAGTCACTGGTTCAGTTGTCAGAACTGTTGATTCTTCAGTCACTGGTTCAGTTGTCAAAACTGTTGATACTGCAGTAACTGCTTCTGTTGTGGCAACCACTGTTGGCTCAGTTGTGGCTTCAGCTGATGTCTCAGTTGTGGCTTCTGGTACTGTCTCAGTTGTCACAGTTTCTGGCTCAGTTGTGGCTTCTGCTAATGTCTCGGTTGTGGCTTCTGTTGCCGGCTCATTTGTGGTTAATGTTGGTGACTCAGTCACTGATTCATTTGCGACTTCTGCTGATGTCTCAGTTGCGGCTTCTGTTGCCAGCTCAGTTGTAGCTCCTGCTGGTGTCTCAGTCACTGAGTCAGTTGTGACATCTGCTGATGGCTCAGTTATTGCTGGCTCGGTTGTGGCTTCCGCTGATGTCTCAGTCACTGACTCAGTTGTGGTTTCTGCTGATGACTCAGTAATTGCTGGCTCAATTGTGACTTCTAATAATGGCTCAGTGGTCGCATTTGTGACTATAGTTGTAGTTGTTTCAGTAGCTTGCAGCTCAGTACTTACATTTACTATTTCCTCTTCGATGGGGAATGGGATGTCTGATCCATTGTTTACCAATAACAATGAATCATCAGGTGGTCCTAAATTTTCGATAAAAAATTCTGGAGTTGTGTTAGCTTCGTCTTGTCCATTCAAATTAGCTTGTGCTAGTTGCCTTCCTTTTGATTTGAGAGAGGAATCTTTGCCCCCCTTTTTACCCTTTTCAACAATCTTACTCCTTTTGGAGCTACGGCCAGGTTTCGATTCTTGGGCTTTGTTCATTCCATGTTTTTTATCATTCAACTTTCCTAAGTTTTCCGTGGTGTCTTTTTTCCTTTTTTGGGAATCATCTTGCCCTCGACTTTTATGGGCATCTCTAGGTTTAGATAACCTTCCTGTCTTTGGAATCGCATCTACATTCCTTTTTTGAGGATCGTCTTGAGCCCTGTTTTCCTTTCTGGTGCCAGTGTAGCCAGTTTCCCTGGCACTATTTCCCAGTTGTTCCCTGGATGCTCGCTTATCCAACACAACCTCTTTATCAGCAACTGTTTCCTCCATGCGTGCCAATGGCTGATTGGTTAAACCTTCTTTGGCAACCTCTGGCTTCAAGCGACCAAGGTGATCTAGAAAGGAAAGGGAGCCACTGATATTAAAGGCACTGCACCATGATATTGGTTGTAAATGAATGGTACTGTGGGTGGTAAATTTGTAAGTCGTCACAGCCATATTGCTTTCATAAAAATGTTTTCTGTTTGGAAAGATATGGTGCAGGCCCTTAATTTGGATTTCGAAAACCCGATAAGATTTTTAATGGCGTCCCTGTTCTTTCTATATACCGATAATAATTGATAACTACAGTTTTACATAATAATCGCTCACATTTTCAATCCTTGTGTGTATTATTTTTTGAATATATTACTTTAGTTATGTTTTATCAGTTCGTTGAACAGTATGGTTGTTTTAAAATCTCAAGTGAAACGGTAAAATAAAATCGACGACCATTTCAATTTATTGGTAAAATAAAATATGTTTCAAAATTTTGCCTCATAATTCGAAAAAAAAATAAAAATGCAAATAAAAATTCAAGTTAGATAAACAATCGGGAATTTCTAACAGGAACAATTCAGCCAATAATATTTGTGTCTTTTAAAATTAATTTTTAATATCAGAAGTAATAAAATAAAATGAAAATTTTGATTAATTTAGAGCGTCATCTAAAATCTGTGAGCCACAATCGAATTAAAAACAAAAAAAAACAAAACAGTTTTTTAAATAAATTTTAGAATTTGTGCGAAAGACTAACATTAACAATAATACTTTATTAATATTTTTATTCACTGCAGGGCTTTCTGTACCCTTATGTAGATTCTGCACCCCTCTAATCGGATAAAAAGAACATTTAAAGAGGGGTACATTTTGGATGCATATATTCCTGGTAATAAAATTCTACATTTTAAACTGATACAATTCGTAATAATATCACCGCTGCCAATGCCTATTAATTTTCTGCCAGGAATGTATGATGCCAGCAAAAAGTAAGAAGTAGAAAAGAAAATGTCGGCCAATTATTCTATATTTTAATCGAGTCACTAACACGTACCTCTGATTGGTGGACCCAGATCGTAGTCATCGTTGCGGCCCGCGTGGATCCCGAGGAAAACTAACCACAGTAGCAAAACGCTCCCTAGTGACGGAACCATCGTCCGACGCAAAAGAATTGTCGTAGGTCCCGGCGAAAAGCTAAAAAAACAAATATGACAGCCGTGTCAGTGTGACTCTTTTATCCGACTTTGGAAATAGTGAGTGATCAATTTTTCGAATTTTTCCATCAACTTTATATCGTATGAATAAAGGCGTCTCAAAATTTGGTTGACATAATTTGTAACCATTTAACCAAGTAATCAATTTTACAAGTTAAACCCGCAAGCAGCCCCTTGGGGGGCCTATGGCGAGGGAAATGTTGTGTTGGTTAGTCCTGGGA
>JAUJYS010006713.1:0-10115 GCA_033995665.1 Melogona broelemanni | reverse complement strand
TGTGTCATGTATTATGGTATCTCACTTTTTTTTGTTTATTTGTTTATTTTTGTATGTTTTATTGGTGCAAGAAAAAAACATATTAATACATTTTCCCCGCCATCACCCCTAGGGGGAAATTCTGCCACCCCTTAGCCGTATCGAAACACTGGCTATGAGGGGTGGCAGTGGTGGAGGGGTAAAAGCATGTTAAAATACTTGACTGCACTTTATTGAATCAACATTAGCCAATAATTATATTAAGCGTCATCGAATTGATCCAATTGGCGAGCACTTGTCCGTGACACCACCAAGAGACGGAAATGACTCGATGGTACTTAGCGATAAATACGTTTTACGATGATTGAATACATTGTACAGTCATAAAAATATTCGATTAAACAGCTGGATGTTAAACGTCAATCCGGAACGTATTGGCAATCGGCGTGCTATCCGCGAAAAGAGTTTTAAAGCCATTTAAAAATGAAGTAACCGAATGGATATTATTTATTGGTGAATAAACTTCATTGGTAAAATTTCAGCTAAGCGGAAATGTTGAAGCACACCGCTTATCAAAATTCATAATGGTGACGTTGGCCGTTAGAAAATTTTAAATTTAGGCTGCCTATTAGCGCTGTCTGGTTAAAACATTCAATTAAAACTAACTCTCAGATTAGCTATTCTGCCAAGCCGTCATGTTCCTACGGCATCTGTAGTCTAAGCAAGGTATAACTCGTTGGCGTAAACTCGGTTAACACGTGGCAGGTGCATAGTGGAGGCATTTCTGTAGGCAAGTAGGATTACAGCGGCAAATGAGCTAACAATGGCAATGTTATACCATTCACACACGCCGCGGGAAATGCACATTGCCGTAGAACGAGTAATAAAATAAGAAATCAACACAGGATACTGGGCGAAGAAATAGTCTTGAGAAACATATTTCGTGCCCGTTTCTGCTACAGAAACGGCTTTAATAGGTAGACGTGTCTTTGCTCAGTGCACTCAAAACGCCGTTTGACTTTTATTTTTGTTGGCTGTTTTTGGCATAAAAATACATTAGGAAGATAAGTTTTCAGATAAACATATTTTACCTATTTACTTAGCTGAACACAGCCTGGGGCAGCATTCGTTTGAAATGTCTTGTGAAATATTTATTTGAAATTATATAGTGGGTGCCATCTATTTTTCGTTACCATTTTTTTGTTTCTATTTACATTTTGGTTCTGTTGTTCAGGCAACTGTTTCTTATTTACTTTTCATTTAAAATGAAATAAACGTGCGATTAGTTGTTTCTTTTTCTTTTCTAAATGGATATTATAATGGAGCGTATTATATCGAAAACATTCGTTTTAAATTATTCTGAAAAGGTAAAAGGCTTGAGCAAAAGATTATTTTTTTTAAGATTATTTTTTTTTTAAATATTATTCTACGATTCTACGAGTCTAATATTTTGAGTATCTGCGCGTTCTCCATTTTGTGGGACCAATTTTATTTTCTATAGAAAACTGATGGAGCATGGTAGATTCTGCAATAAGACCAATGAATGCCTTTTCCAATGAAACTGCCGAGAATCGTATGTATACGGCTTAGTAGCTGCAACACGAACCAGAAAAGTATAGACATGAAATTCGCTTCAAATACGTTAGACAAACCCACTGCACAGGATGATCGTCAACAAAGTCACGTGGTCTATAGCTAGACGGGCAACATGTTTGTTCCATTTTATTTGAATTGCAGATTTTGCGAACACACAAAAACATCCACATCCACATACACGATCATACGTATGAGTGTCCCTTTTTTTGCCTTTCTATCATCATGCAGGGATTTCGGCTAACAAGAGAGCAGCTTCCGAATAAGCAGGACAGGCAAGCACCGCTGATACTCGATGGAGGTTCCGAGATCGGTTGCTCGGATTTAAGAAGCTGCATGGACGATTCAAACGAGGGCGTTACAAATGAGAATACAAACCCTAAAAGAGTTGAAACTTTAGACTTAATTATTTTTTCTCACAGGCCCCTACTTTATCGCATCTGTCAACAGCTTTTTACCTCGTTGTCAATTGCCACAAATCTTAATTTTTTTTTTCGTATATTGACCTTACATCCTTTACATCACTTACATCGTTTGCCGTCGGCATGCCTCCCATGATTGCATTTTTTCGTAACATTGATTGTAAATTGACTTGTATTTTTTATTTTGCACTGTTATTTTTAAATTAATGGAAATAAATATCACGTGAGAGCGATATGGCGACGGCGGACGGCCAGTGTGTGTCCCGAGAGGACGGTCTGCCGAAACCTATTGTATCTACATGGGGCAAAGAATGGAAAAAGGTTGAAACTTTACACCTTGCGCGTGACAATAACAGTGCTCAAGAAAATCAGTTGGTATGTTGTTGCAGTTTCCGTAGATCGGTGGCTATCGATGATCAGATATGATAGTATCGATGATCAGAGATAATAGTATCGATGATCAGGTTTACTATCGATATACGAGGATACTATCGATTTGCTTTTTTTTTACCAGGACAGCATTTGCTGAAAAGACCGCCACAATAGGCGTCCTTGTCGCCGTTTCTGGCCACATTAAGAACTACGCGTCACCTAGTAAAATCGCGCATCGTCTATAAATCTGATGCCAATGTCACAGCAACGCAACCCTGAATTTGTGAGAAAGCTAACATCAGTCACCACCATTTATTATCCAATTCGCCATACCATTTGGTATTTGTGAAATATTTTGACAAAGTATAGAAAAAAGGCATTGTGGTTGAAAAAGGTGCTGTAAGGCAAATTGTGTGGTTTCCCGAAGACATTTGCATATCTTAAAAGCGAACGAATCGAGGCCTTTAATCCCAGTAAACACTCCTCATGAAACCCGACGGTTAAACTGTCGATTCCCCTCTCCCCCCCCCTAAGGTTTTTATGTAAGATTTAACTTGATTTCACATGAAATTCCACGATGGTTCCAAGATTACAAGTGATGTCTTACAGAGTACAAAAATGATAATAATAATGAAATATTCTGCTCGAACAACGCTATCGTACTTTTTTTTACAACAAATTGAATTCAAACGTTGGTGGACTGCCACGTTGCCCAAAATGCATGAAACACCCGAACCGCCGAATAGAGTTACGAGTAGGAAGCGAGGAGAACGCATTGTGTTCATAAGCGCGAGGGGAGGGGGGGGGGCGAAATCGCTTTCCGCGTACGAAGATCTGATAATACACGGGATCTCAGGAGGTTTGCCGAATCCGAGATGGAGAAATGCTCGCGCCTGGCCCATTCAATGTGAGCCGCACTCAACGTCGCCGGTAACCATAGCAACAAAACAATTTCGCGCGGAGACGACGACGAGAGGAGATCGGTGGCGGCGTTGGGGGAAAAAAACCTATACACAATCCGTGGTAGCACACAGACACACTACACCGTCGCGCTTAATCCCCCCAGCACGAGGATCGGTGTAAGCGGTTGAACTGAGACTTTGGGCTAGAGTGTAAAGTTTGGAAGATGGCTTGCTGGCACTTACAGTAAAAGACTGTTTTAACTGAAAGTTATCGTTTGGTTCTCGTTGAATAAAAAAATTATTTTCGATCACTACACCCGTTGTGTCGCTATGGCAATATGCGAATCCTTGAAATCTTGAATATATACAAGTAAAAATACAGGAGCAATCAGAGATTACTGTCCTGTACACAACGAATAAACAAATGGCGCTTTAATTTAATTAATCGGTTACCTCCTGATCATATGTGCTTACAAAGAAACTGATTAATTTAATTCCTAAACTATCAAGCTTTTTAAATTAGAAAAAACCTACATAGTATTGTAATTGTGAGTTTTTCGAGACATTAATTGCTTAGCCATTTATATTTTTTATTTTTCAATGGTTGGTACTATGCGAAATCTTCTAAAAAAATAAGAAATAAATTTAAACAGAAAACATACCATCACAAACTCATCAAAACCATTATTAACTCATTAGAACCATCTGTGAGCTTAACTTTCGAGAAATCATTTTCTGATAAATCTTTGAAACTACGTGTATTTTGATCAACTATTGCGTGTCCTTGTTTTATTATCTTTAATTTGACAAGAATACAATTTTTTTAAAGTAGCGATGTGTCGTTAAAGGCGGGGACGGAGAAAATATTATTTTGTAAATATATTGCAGATACACATATTTTGTTGAAATTAGACTAAAGATTTATGGTTTTAAAAACATAACTTCCTTTTCACTAAAACTCAAGATGTATTGTATATTGAAATATATATTTTGCAAGCTTATTGCCTGATGTTAAGGAAGGAGGCCATGTGTCACAATAACTTGAGTAAATGGATTGAATGAGTTTGGTTAGGCATTGACATTTCGAAATGAAAAATATAAGCGCATTGTCAAATATTTTTGCAAGCTGTTCCAATAAACTTATACCAGAAACACCATACGTTTGTTTGTGTGAGTTTGTTCCACGTATTATTCTCTTAGTTATAACAGTGATGTCTTTAGACATAAATTTCGACCCGGTTCTTGAGAAAACTAATTTTCCCAACCACATTTGTAAATACGATATAAATTATTGAACAAGCAGTTCGCAATTTACAACCTACTTTTGCTGTTATTTTGGTATCCTTGTAAAGTTTGTATTTTTCAATAACAGATGTACTAGCCACATGAATAACTTAGAATTAGTCTTTAGACTTAAATAAGGTTAAGAATATAACTCCACATTCAAAAAGCTAACTATAACTTAAGATGTTCCTATAATTTTGAAAGTTTATGCATTGATCTTTCCATACATAATGTCTATAAGTCGCCATTAACTTGCATTACATGGGGCTCCGCCATTAAAATGGTGGTGTTTTCTTATTTTTAAAAATCACCGTAGTGCCTAGTGCACTACAGGATTACTGCATCCACATGTCTCTATGGAGATGTGCGAGGGGCAGGAAAAAGAAGGGATGGGGAATGGCAGCTGGAATAGCCAGGCTACAGGATCCACCCCTAAGCTCTGGACTCCCTAATGAAAGCTCAGGGGTGACGCCAGTACCCCAGGCTAACGAATAAAGAAAAGCCTGCGCCGGGAATCGAACCCGGTACCGTCCGCTTCGTAGGATGTTGCCATACCCACTGAGCCATCGTTACGTACTTTTAGGAGCTCCGCCATTAAAATTTGTTCCACAAAGGACTCCGAGAGCCAAAAGGTTTGTTAAACACTAGTGTACACTGATTGCACACGTGATTCAGAGTTCTTCGATTTCGAAGAGCAGCTCGGGAGCTATTCTGCACTTCTACCGATTTCGATAGAATGGCTGCGCAACCATAAACAAAAGGCCACGCTCAGTGTTTACGGTCGAACGGGAGAGGCAGGTCGACCGTCCTGAAAAGACGAACGATTTCCTACAATACAAATTTCCAGGAAAGGCGACAAAACCACGTTCGATTCTGATTTCGTCTATGCCAGAGAGCGAACGACAGAGAGTATGAGAGAGAGAGGAGAGTGCAGCCACAAAAGAGAGAACGACAAATGTAGCACGTGATCCAGAGGTTCACGCCAAACAACACGGTTCTATTGACCTGCAAATGTACCTTATACACGGTGTGTCAACTAAGCAATAAAAGGATGGAGTTCCAAGACATATGTCCTTCTAATAACCAAGATAGAACACGCGCATTTCTCGTGAAATTTCAAGACGTTTTTAATTTACAAAAAGCAAAAAAAAAACAATACACATAATTACATGTATAGTATCCTGCGGAAATATATATATTTTTAAATATAATAAATGCTATAACAACGTTAAATTAATTATTTTTAACACAATATACTGTACATACATTTTTGGGTTAAAATATTTTTCAAAAGCTAAGTATAATAAATGCTATAACAACGTTAAATTAATTATTTTAACACAATATACTGTACATGCATTTTTGGGTTAAAATATTTTTCAAAAGCTAAGACTTAGCTTAGTCAAAGCTAATAAAATAGATACATGTGAAAATGTCCGGTTTTTAAATTTTTTAAATACAGCTGCAATTCTTTCAAATGAAAATGAATTTCAAATAAATTAGAATAACATTTTTTTAATTGGGAAAATTCCCCTCACTGAGTGAATACCATTGCAGGAGATTCTGTACCCTTAGTGTTGATTAGGCAATATGTGAAGGGCACATTTTCACCAGTACCCCAGGATCGAATAAATGAAAGCCTGCGTCGGGAATAGAACCCGGGACCACCCGCTCAGTATGATGCTGCATTACCCACTGAGCTACTGATACATTCTAAAAACATAATAAAAAGTTAATTTTATCTCAAAATTTACATCAAATTTTAGCATCCCTTCGTTTAAACATGTCCCACACAACCACGCTCAAGATAAAAGAATCTAAAAAGTCCGTTGAACTATGCTATCTTTATGTTATATTGTTCAACCATCCCCACCGCCCCCCACCGAATTTTGTTTTTCAGGAATATTTTATTCTATTTCGGAATATAGACAAAATATTATTTCCGCTCCAGCATATATTTTGAAACGAAACCAGCATCTTGTCACCACGAAATGCTTCGGCAGCGAACTCGCTGAATATTTCAGAACTGTGGAGAAAACGATGTTTCGGATTTCACTGCATCCATTTATATAAGGTGGGTTTTTATACCTAGTCACATACGATACACATTTTTTTTACATTAAAATATAAAAATAAAAAGCTATATGCGGAATTTGAAATGAGAAAAGAAAAGTGTAAGTATGTTTTTTTTTCCTATTCATAAGACCGTAGATAAACAGAGTTGTCGCAACTCAGCTCTTTGCTACTCTATGTACAAAAGAAAATAAAAGGATTCTCTACTAAAAATATAGAAACAAGAATGCCATACTCTTATCCTCATTGCAATATCACGAAATGCATTGTATGGTATAAAAAACAACTCTGAATATAAAGTACGACAAAGCAAAACAACAACAAAAACTGAAAACAAGAATACTAAAACGAGAATTATAAAAACTATTTTTAAAAACAAAAAATGGCTGTATGTTGGACGACACGAAAATTTCCTATTTAATGTTTCGTTGCCCCTTTCAGCTTACAATAAAAGGATAACAACTTTGTCGAATAAGGAAAATAATATACGTTCGCCATTATAATTTGCTAATTCAAATGTGAAACTTATTTTTTATTACTTCTCGTGACGAAGCACTCATTCGATCAGCCAGAAAATGTGACGAGTGTTTGGCCGTGACTTCACCCACTTTATCTAACTATCCATGCCATTGCATGTGAGTTTACAAAGACGGGGGTACAGGCAGTGTAAAAATAGGAGGTGCCTTTTGTATAACAAATACATATAGGCAGTAGGTTGGAGTTAATAAACAGATTATACGATGATGATGACAGATGATAAGGTCATGAGAACAGATTAAAACATTGGCATTGTGAGGGATAGATTAATATTGATGGATGTCCTGATATGCAGGTCCTTCTTTCTTATAATATGTTATTGAGCAAGAGACACCCACTGGAAAAACTACTTTTGTACTAGCAATCAGCATATTACTAAATTGGTAGTTTGCTTTCTCTTCCATAACAAATATCTCCCAGATTAATGACCAAATGTACAACGTGGAAAACCAATTGAAACATGTACAAAGTTAACAAATGCATCAGCTAGGGAGCGCCATTGTAGGTTTTGATTAACTGGTTGTGGAAGCTGACATTTTTCTCTACACTGTTATCTTCCTATATAGAATGCAAACCTCAAGCTTAGGTGGTACTTTCTATAGCTTCTAAATCACTATCGGGGTTTTTTATAGGCAACCAAAATGGCACGTGCCGACGCACCTTGCACTTTACACACATGTACACCAGTACACGCATGTTGCAGTGGATGGGTGTGCACGAAAGCGCACGTGAGGAGGCGTTGTACCCAACCCCGTAACTGCGAGACCCAATGTCGACCCGTAATGATGGTGACTGATGAGGGTAAAGACCGAAAGCCGTAACGACCGCGCGACACGAAACTCGAAACGAGACTACAGTTTGCCATCGTCGGCACAAGAACCTTGATTGGGCCGCAGGAACGTTTCGAATTCGCCGGGCGATAACAACCTCGTGAGCGTGTTTGTTTTGCAGGACAACATGTTATTGCTATTGTGTCGCAATTGTTTCCTTTCATCTTTGTACACGAGAAAATAATTCGAATGATATGACTTCGCCTGATTTATGTTTTCAACTTTTGGTTTGTTTTAGTAAAAACAATGAATTTTCGAAAAAGCAGGGGGTTTTTCACGCGCAATAAGTCGGTAAAGAAGTCGTGCTTACGGTAAGTAACCATCAATTATAGAAAAGTCTTAATCCAAAATGAAACTTTCAAAAAAACCTGTTTAAATTGTGTTTTTTTTTATGAAAGCTCAGACACAAGCTCAGTATTATGACAGCTCAGTAACGCTCTATTCAAAATCATGCACATTGACATTTAATTTTGGTCATTATTTTGTAGCTATAGAATTTTTACAAATTTTAGAAATTAAACGTTGAGGTATTCCGGGAAGTTAATACAAAATAAATGTTGTTCATATTAGTATATTATAATTATTCCATCAAAATCATTGCAAAAAAAAAAAAAATAAGCAAAAATTGGTATCCCAACTTCACTTTATGGAGTTACACTTTAAAAATTTAAAATATTCGCAGAACCTAATCCCTTTTACATGCCAAACTAACATAAGCCAAGTTAAAAAGCAAGGCTCAATTTCAATGCAGCCTGGAAAGAGTTTCTCCTATGTTCCGACTGCGTAAACGAAAAGCTACCCCTGATGCTCGCCCGCACAGCACGCCAACGGGACTGTGCTCGCCCATAAGAACGATGGACATTGGTGACACTACTCTCAGCACATTGGCATTCGAATCTAATGGGGAGAGGCTAACGCGAATGCTAATTTGGCTACGCAAATCGTCAGATAAGACACTGTTATTAGATAATTAGCGTACGAGCAACAGGGCTGGCCTCCAGGTGGCGGGGCGCTCGATGCTGGGGCCACGAGTTGCGCCGCCGCGAATGACTGCTAGCAATGGACGCCTGGGGAATTCAATCGGACATTCGATCATCGCAGGTCGTCGACCACAAAACAAGCAAATGCAGACAACATTAATGATGGTAATCTGATGGTGGCCATAACCCGGTAATAATACATTGCTGACTGTCCTCCTGAGAACTTATGTTGGAGTTCCTACATTACGAAAATTAATATGGGTAATCCGCGTCATCATTTTCAGAGATCCTCCTTACCAATGGTACTAGTCACGTCTAATGTCACTTAATTTTTTTCCTAGTTATTCTATTAATCATCGTGCTCCTCACACAATGCATAAAAAATTCGAGGGACACAGAATCTCTTGTAGTGATTCACTAGTGTGGACAATTCCCCAATTTTTTAAATAAATATGATAAAATGAAAAAAAGTACAGCGTATGTAAACACGGTTCTCTGTACGTGTAATTCCAAATGTCCACAATATTACGAAACGTATGTCGACAAATCAGCAGCTATTTCCCCGATGAGCAATCGCAGATGCGCGCAACGTCAGGTCAAAGGTAGATGTGGTCTCACGATGATAGGCACAGCCGATAGTTGTCACAGAACGTATGCTCAAACAAAGTGTCAATCAGAATATTTTTTTGAAAGGTTGGGAAGAAAAGTTGGTGACACACGCTCGCACTTGTGGTTCTGCTAAAATCGATATCAGATGGAAATTGAATTTGCGATTCCCCTTCTACGGCGATGGCAAACGGAGGGAAGTGAAATTTAGTTGCTTTAGGGGAAAAGCGAGTCTTTGGGGAAATCGTGTTTTCCTAGTAGAAACATTAAACGCGCAAGGACTGAAGAGAAATAGCTTTTCGGTCGTCGGGCTTCCAATTGAAAATACTTTTTCAATAAATTGGAAATGATCCTGATACTTTTACTGCAGAATGTCAACAACGAAGTACAAGTTGTGATGTTTATATTTTTAAAATTCCAAATGTGAATATGAATGATAATGATAAAATAGTGAATATCACTCAGAGGGTATGGGGACATGCTACGAAGCCAACGGTCCCGGGTTCGATTCCCGGCGCAGGCTTTCGTTTATTCGTT
>JAUJYS010006712.1:0-10117 GCA_033995665.1 Melogona broelemanni | reverse complement strand
TCACCGTAGCGCTTAGTGCACCACAGGACTACTGCACCCTCGTGTCTCTAAGGAGATATGTGAGGGGCAGGGAAGGGATTTGAAACGTGGTTCGGCAATCTCGACAGACCTCAGCAATCTCCCATCTTTCATATGGTATCCAAGAATACACATGCTCTTGGAACTGTGATGCTGGTACTACAGATTTCGGATACTGTTGGCACATGTGGCCAATAGATGGCGACTACATATTGGATTACATTCTGACGGCTCTTCCTTTTCCACTCAGTTTGTAGCGCCCGTGTTGCCACTCCGTTTAAAGTCTTTTTCGCCAGACAGCAACAAACAACAATAGAAAAACTGTAGGTTTGTTGCGGATGAAAGATTTTGTATCGGGAATATCGCGTCAAGAGAAATCCGTATCAACGTAAATTTGTACGGTTCTTTCTTTTTGAACTCCTGGCGGACCGTGCGTTGTGAAAACGCGCGAAGCGATATTCGCCTAAGACCAACCGCGCAATATGATATTTGCAAAAAAAAATAGATTAATTCATATACCCCTTACAAACAAATGATTATAGCTTAATTTATTATAATATGGATTTTAAAACTAAACTACCCTTCGACGAAACTTTGGAATATTTTACAAAACGAAAATTTTTTATTCATAAACATTCATAAACATTACTTCATTTATTTTCATTGTAATGTAATTGTAATCTCGATGACATACGGTAACTGTGGTAATAAAATTCCGTGACATCAATTCATTGTCTAGTCAAAATAAGATTTGCCCTCAAGCCTTCTCGTAATCCGATGCTAATCAACATATCAGAGTCAATATAAAAGTGTTCTTATCAGACTCAGATAAAATACATTTGGATGTCTTTGCAGTTGAGTACTGCGAACTATGATCTCTGATTTTTTTTTTTTTTTAATTCACCGTAGCGCCTAGTGCACTACAGGAATAATGCACCCTCGTGTCTCTGTGGAGATATGTGAGGGGCATGGTAGGAAAGGGAAGAAGGATGGCAGCTGGAATAGCCAGACTGCAGGATTCATCCCTAATCTCTGGACTCTCTAATGGAAGCTCAGGGGTGACGCCAGTACCCCAGGCTAACGAATAAACGAAAGCCTGCGCCGGGAATCGAACCCGGGACCGTCGGCGTCGTAGGATGTTGCCATACCCACAGAGCCATCGGTACGTACCACTATATATTATTTGCGATATATTATTTGCGATCAAATTGATGCGGCGATATGGCGACTGCTTGCGGGAAAATTCGATGACTGAAACTAAATCCGCGTGGATTTACTTATGATTGTGCAAAGAGTACAGTGCGGACCTTGGTCGCACTTTTTTAATAACATGGGAAGATGCGACGAATCCCCTAGGTACATTTTCTGAAAGTGGTTGGGCCCGTGATAACTTTAGTTTGTGCGAACTATTACCGGACCTCATTGTTGGTCGCAGGCTCGCCGGTTAAATTTTCATATTCCGATAGTTAGAACGCTAGTTATGCTCTGCCGCGGGAAGTGGTGGACGGCTATGACACGATTTTGACGGTACTATTCATACCCCAGTCGGTAATAAAATAAAAATATATTTTTAAAAAAATTACTTAAAAAGCATTTCGTCGCAGCATTACGAAAAAGAAAAGAAGAAATAATCCTAATTAGATGGCCCAAATAAACAAAACAATATGCCAATAAAAGGAAGAAAAAAAAGAGCGCCAAGACCATACATCTTTGAACACTTTGGTAGCCACAAGGATAAGGGAATAACGTGTTAAGGTTACCCAACCTCTTAACAAAGACCGCTTTGAAATTAATTCCGACAAGCCATAAATTTGATAAGTCAAAAAAAAAACGTATAACAAACGCTACCAAATTATTTACGTTAGCGATAAACGCATAAGGTTATCTATATCAAGTGACAAGTCTTACGTTTAACAATTATGATTTAAAAAACGATAAAAAAGCTGCAAGGACTGTAGTTGCGATCGCTAGGTTGACGTTTCAGTGACTCCGCGTGCGAGCAGATGCGATGGACACATTGTCAAGGACGTTCAATTGGTTTCGCCTTTCACTAGCACGAGGTGATGAAAATCAAGTGGTCGGCTATTACACCGAAGAACAGTCAAGAACCGGCTACTTCAGATGACGAGAAAGTCCAATGGAGAGAAGAGCGCCATCTACAAGCCAAAGTTTGCACCAACAACGCAGAAATTGAATGGGTCACTGTCCTAACCACGGATGCGAAAGCCATTGAGGAACGGGTCAGTTAGCAAAGGAAAAGTGCGGAATAAATTAGGAAAGTAAGCAGTAAGCTGTACGCTGGCATACCCACACACAGTGCAAAAATCTAATGAATTGTGTTTTGTCATCAGGTTGGTCAAATCAGGTTGCACTGTAGCGGACCAGAGTGGATAGGCCAATAATGTTGTTTAAAGTTTACAGATCTATTATTTATAATGATCCTTTCCCGCATTGTATCAAAGGAGGATATATGAAAACTTGACAATTAGTCCCAAAGACAATAGCGATAAAAAAGGATGATGTATCCTTTTGCCTGTAAGGAGGATAGGTATTGAAATGATTATTCGAAACAAATTAAAAATTCCATTCCGTAATGCAGTTTAGCACACCATTTTTCCATGTATTACGTTCATGACATTATCAGTCAATTATGAACAGACCTCGTGTACCCATTTTCGACCCACCAGGCAATCTTCACCCATTGGGAAATTACCGGATCACCAGACCCGCCCGACATCAAAAGTAAAACAAAAAAATTAGCCAAAGAATAAAGATTTTGGGAATACCACACGGCTAAAAAATTATGATTGATTTATGAAATAGGTACGCACCTTAATTGCACACTCTCGTAATCATTTGCGCAAATACTGTGAAATTATAATTTGTGGGTAGTGGAAGGGAGATAAGGCGTGGTAGCCATTGTCGACAATCAATTCAGTTGTCAACAGCAGAGGGGAAAAAATAAGATTTTTTTCTTAATCAATTATGCAGGAGATATCACGTTTTTATTAGGAAGTCCTTAGAGGTGGATCCTGCAGCCTGGCTAAAGCTCTGAACTTTCTTTCCCATTCCCCTCCCTTCCCTGACCCCCACACATATCGTCATAGCGACACGAGGGGGTAGTAATCCTGTAGTGATTGGCACTGCGGTGATTTAAAATATATAAATTTGGAAATCCTTAAGTTATTTACGGGGTGGTAGGCATTTATCCCCCCTTCCCCTTCCGTCTATGATTAATGGTGATTTATATTAAACACTCTGTAAATCGCTATTAGACCACGTCAATACCGTAATCATGCAAACGCGCTGGACAACTTTGCCCATACATCTGAATCTAATTTCAATTCGATTTGCTCGAAGGGGATCCCAGTTTGGCATATATGCTAATCCGATACACCTTGCAGTAAGTGGACCAACTGATAACGCCATCTGGCGGGGGCACAAGTTCTGTGAATAATTTGTAACCCAGAAAAAAAGGAAAAATAAATAATTTCAAGGCTCGGAAGCCGGTGCCGTAAAATATCGAAATGGGGCAATGCCTCGTAACGTCTTTAACAAAGCCAACAACAGGACAAATTGCTAAAGAGTGGACAGATTTGTTTGTTCCGTATGCGCATATGCACCGACAAAATATAACGCTATCACAAGGTAACGGTGGCCCTGTGGAGCGTTAACGTGACCATAATTGTTCTTTAGCAATGCGCAACATCATTAATCGATAATAATTGCGATTACGAGAATGTTTCATAGCGTCACCTATATATTCTGATAGAACTCTATTTTGTCGGTACAGGGATTTTGACGGTTATGGGTATCAGTGAAATTTTATTTAACCCTTAAAAAAATTAAAAAAAAGATATTCCAAATATTACGAATTTGTGAACTATGGTTGCAACCACCCTCACAATAAATGCACATTATTTATATTCGATAATCAAGTGATTCGATTTAATTAACATATTATCGTGTAGAACACGTTATTGTGCATAACATGTTATCGTGCGCAATAGGTATTGCAATAATAATAATATTATAGTGCATTCGAATGTGCGTGGTATGTGGTTATAGGTCACAAAAGGTCAAAATTGGATTCAGTTTTCCCACAGATTTACTGAGTCCGTAACGGGTCAGAAAAATCCAGACTAATTTGGGGCGCGTTTAGCCATTGGATCGACGGTCCCAACCGCTTAATCCGGCCCAGATTATCTAACAAAAAAAAAGAATGGAGCACAGCCCAACGCCCCATATACCATATCTGATACATTGGACCGGCCGTTGCAAAGTGAAGTATTCATTTTTTTTATATGTCAATTACACATTAAACAATATCAGTCTAGGCTAATGAGTTTCGTTTGCATGTAAGCATAGCGACAGACAAATTAATTGATATCACAATGTCGGGATAATCTTCATAAAAGAAGCCTAAAATTAATGAAACGAATTTTAACCATTTACAAGTATAATTTATTTTCCATTTGATCGGTCAACTTACAAGGACAGGTTTCAGTAGCCGATTACCAAAATTAGGGCGTCTACATTTTAAATAGATGTAAATAGGAGTCCAGGACAGCGCCGGTGAGGATTAAGCTAAAGATATAAAAGCGTATAATGTGAAGGACTAATCCCCGTATGCACCGACAAATATACTATCAGACCATAAATGAGGCGCTATGGAGGGGTCACGTGGGCGCAATTATTATTTAGCAATGCGCAAAGTTCTAAAATGTTGAGTTGTTAAACCAATCTTGCGGTCATTTGAACGCTCCATAGCAACATCTTCTGATAAGTGTTACATTTTGTCAGTGCATACGGTCATGGATGAGGGTGGTAAATGCATTTCCATTTTTTTATTTCATGAATTTGTATAAACTTGATTTCGACAATACTCTTCGAAGATTCTAGTGAGTATCGATACCCGACTTTGATGCTCCAATAGGATTTCAGCATTTTATTCATTAAATAGTGATATAGTCAGACGAGCCAAACAACATTAACGATGAAAATTTGCTGATTAAATAAAAATAGATTATAAATCAGTAAAGTCCGATAGTTAAGACACTTTTAAACCGTCGGTTAGAGGAAACAAAAGTCATGGGCTTTCGGAGATTATACCTTATTCATAGAACTACATACTATTCACTATTCGTAGATCCATGAAGAAAATAATCATAGCCGAAATCTTGTGTTTGTTGTTCCCTGTTGTTTTCCTTTGTAATATAAGATCCCTGAATAAGATATCAGACTGATTTCACTATTTTATAATTTAATTTATTTAATCAGATAATTTTCATTTAAATATCCATCCGTCTTGGCGTGCATCAGGCACCTATTTTTTCGTTTAACATTAACGATATCTGAGTAAGTGGAACAAAAATTTCATCAAATTTAGAAGCTATTTTTTGCAGACCGGGAATACAGAACCACGACCAGTAGATTAAAGCAGCCAGACACTAAAAGTGATCAACCAAAACCAGACATTTTCCAACAAGAGCGTCGGACTGATATTTATAAACGTTTTTTGAGGGGTCAATTAATTCAGATAGGAAAATGTCTTATTTGTGATCCAGTTACAAAGAAGTATCTCGCGAGTCAAAACGAATAAGATATCTGAATGAAATTTTGTAAGGCGTGTTATACTTTATCTATAACCACGTGTATATATCAAACGAAAATAAGTTAATTGATTTTGAGGACTGTAAACGCGCTTGTCCACAGTCATTATTAATGAGCATTGTAGAACACTAAAACATAATGTGGAACTTAACTTACTGGTACCGTAACTCGTAACGTTTTCAGGAATCGACACATTCCATCATCAGCGAGACATTTCGCCGGTTAAAAGTGAAACTAATATTACAATTACGTAGCCGTTTGAGCCCCTAAACTTTAAAACCCGTAACAACACTCTAGGCGAAAATCTTGTGTCTTCTAGGCTTTCAATACAATAGGCCTCTAAGACGCATCGTATCCTGATGATGGAATGTGGTGATTCCTTAAAACGTTATGAGTACCACTAAGTTAAGATAAAATTATGTTTTTTTTTCTGTTCTTCGTATGAATGATGGCGGTGGGTCAGAACGATTTAGTTGAACAGTTTACGAAATCAATTCATTCATTTTCGTTTGAACTCTACACTCGACTTCGCCGTGCTTTCGTACTATTTTGCTTATCTACGTCGTTATTAGATGCTTGATCGATTCATATTACGCGCAATAAAAGATGAACAGCGATTAGTTGTACCAAGGTCAAATTTTTAATCAGCACTGCCAGAGTAATTTAAACGTTGACGCTGCAAGCAAGGAAAAGATTTGTAAGTAATAATTTGTTTTTGAGGAGAAATAACAACTAGACCTTAAACGCCGAGGGGGGAAACGAGCCAACATGTCCACATTCTCCACTTGGGCTACTCGGGGCGCCATTAATTTTTGGTGCATGACGGTATTGGATTCATTCCTTTTGAAAATTCACCAGTTCCAGTTTCCGTTCATCCGATGAAAAAAAGGAACCAGTTCCCTTTACAGTTCCTCAATAGTTAAAATAAACCTAGGCGTTCCCTAAGTTTTTTTTCAAAAAGAACCTGAAACTTTTCCGTTCCTTCGATTCAAAAAAATATTTAAAGTAACATTTGCGGGAACTAATTTACAGGACAAATGAACACTGCATATTTGCGGACACAGACCAACAGCTTTCAACCGATAAAAATATTCAGTAATTCCTGTTTGATGCTGCAAAATTGTACTCTTAGAAAATTTAAGGTTATGGCAAAATGAACCCTTTACACAGAAACCCCGATCCAATTCCTCAAAAAAAAAAGGAAACAAATTCCCGTTCCAGTTCCTCAAAAATAGGCGTTCCTAAGTTTCTCAAAAAAGGAACCAGCTTCTAGGAACAGAACTTTTCCGTACCAGCACTGGTGCATGTTCACCACTGCCGTGTAGATATTAATTTAATCTGTGATTTACGAAAGCTACCTTTTGGGTTAACGCGAGGCTCGAAAACGATATACCAATTCGGGAGATTTAATGAAATTTAATATCACTCCTGCGCGCGCAGGGTGGCTTGGACTCTTGTGGGTCAAAAGTTCAAGTCCCAATCAGATTGCGCTTCATATATATATATTTTTTTAATATCTGAAGTCAAAACTATGAACGAATTATCCATATGTATCGTTCGTTCGACTGCATCGATATAGATTACCATCGATTATTCTTGCGGTGACGTGATCGATGCGGCGGCCCGGCAACGGTGCTTCGATTTCGGGTTATTTACAGTGATGAGCGCAAAACAAAAGGATGATCATTGTCGCACAAGAACATGACAAGAAAGTCTACTAGACAACAGACATTCTCAGTCAATGTTTTCTAGATTTGGTCAAAAGCAACGATACCAATGTCGGGTCAAGGTCAATCAAGTTGAACGTGCTTTCGTCCGCCACCCAGGAGCATAAATATATAAAAACGCTCGCCATATTTAAAATCAAGATTGAGTTTTTTTTTATTCCGGATCACTGTAGTGAATAGCACTACAGGAGGTTAATGTACCCCTCGTATCGCTGTGGCAATGTTTGAGGGGCACATACCAGTACCAAAGGATCGAATAAACGAAAGCCTGCGCTGGGAATCGAACCCGGGACCACCCACTTAGTAGACTGTAACCATATCCACTGAGCAACGGGGTTCGACATGGGAGCGCACAGCTGAATGAATAAATAAATAAACACGTGAATCGATGACAGCGTGAAAATTTACGAGCCTATTCGCGTCGGAAACTATTCACATCGGAAGCTGGACGAATTCAACGGTAATGAGAATTTGGAAACGTGGGTTAAATCAATTCGTTTACGACACTACCTGGGGTGCACGGAAAGCTCATTCAGCTTAAGATTTATAGTCTTTCGTTAATCAGGGGCGTTGGAAATTCTGTCTCTCGTAACGCAATTTGCATGGGCTGTGTTCCACAGAAGCCAAATCGCGAAAGTGGCTCCAGAAACTTAACTTTCAGAGAGACATTAGGATTGATGCGCCAAACAGTGAAATCATTAAAATGTGAAATGTGAAATCATTAAAATGTGAAATAAAACCGTGTTCAACATAATGCAATAATAAATTGAAACAAACTGGTGTACTGCTTTCTTCTGCTACCAGTGACTGCAGAGCATTGAATTGAATTGAACTGGTAAATTTTAAGAGAAATCGAATGAATTAATTGAACACGTATCCATTATATTTTTAAAGAAATTTGACAATTATTAGTGCCATCTTAATGCAACAAAATTTTAGTGACATCGTCTACCATCAATGATTGAAGTAAGGGAATACGGTCCTAGACGTCAAAATTTTACATTTCACATCATAACCAATTAATTTTCACATTAAAAAAAAGGGAAATTCGGTTGATACGGTTGATGTTGAATTGAAAACGGTTTAGTAATGATGCATTACACCGATCACCGTTGATGTTCTAATTAAAATATGTAATGATGAATATATAGCCGTCTAGCTGAATATTTTCAGCGATATAGTTATCACTTAACGTAATTCAGAGAAAAATTATGAAGGAATACTCACCAGCACAACAAAAGGCACGACTTGAGCAGCAACATCCCACTGAAATTAGATAAAAATGCGAAATGTAAGGCATAAACAACGAAACGTTACTAGAGGTTACGTCTACCGGTACATCACATCCCACCAGGGAGCGGTAATGCACACAGGAATAATATATTTCTCAAATGGACAAATTTTTCTTTGTGCTTTTTTTTTTTTTTTTTTTTACTTAGCCAACTCTGTCGTCCATGCACCAAGTCTGTCTTTGGTTTCATCTATGCATAGAATATTCTGTATATTTTCGTCCCATACGATATATTACGAGTATTATTGCTATATTTTTCTAACAATTTTTTGCCTTACAAATTATTTTAAGGCAATGCTTGTAATCATTTGTGGTATTTTTCAAACGCGTTTTAAAACTACCACAAATGACTAATATTTCTCTGAAGTACTTTAATTAATTTAACTGTATAATTTATTTAAATATTTGGGGAAAAATTATAATTAACTAAAAAAAATGGCCCGGCTTCGCTCGGGAGAAAGGGTAGGGATTTATTTAAAAAAATGGGATATCTAAACTTTTGCCCCGGCAACAACCCGGGAAAATATAACATGACCACACAGTGACATTCAGTTAAAAAAGGGTTAATGTTCCCACTATCGGCAGGCACGGTACAATCGACACATAGTGATCTTTGAACAGGCAGTGAAAGTCCCCATTTTTACCCGACTCAAGCTGAATGTGACAGACTGACAGAATTTGGCCCTCTTTTAAATCATAGTATAGATTAAACACTCATCACTTGCACTTTTGTAAATCTTGTAAAAAAAAATATATATATAAAGACAAAACGACTATGTCGAATTTGTCGAGAGCTCAAATAATTTTAGCAATCGTCGTAAATGGTAAAATAAATAACTAAAAACAAACTACTACAAGCATGGACCTCCTAAACCATTCAAATCTACAATTTTAAAATGTATAGCATACATAAATGAATTACATTTTATTTGTGGAGCCAAGCCAGCACGTCGCGTTTTCCTCTGTATGCGCTAAGAACCCTTTTCTATCATTTATTGTTTAGACTCATGCCTGTATTTATTTGTAAAGGTATTTAAATTATTTATTTTACAACACTGTCGACACCATAGAATCCCTTAGATGCACATTATTTTAACAATTTTTGGATTCGCTGGCAAGCTACATATGCGAAGTTTAAACAAAAAGCTCAAACGAAGGCTTAAGCAATGAAGATGAAAATAAAATTAATTCGGGGTATCCTGACCGAAAAGGATGGAAACAGCAACAAATGTGACGTTAGTCATACATATATTTTAATATATATTTAGGCATATGTGACAATATGAAAAAAATTACACGGAAGTTATTATACAATAAGGAACTCGCGTTACAACATATTATAAAAATAGTGCGATTACGTTGCAGATGACGTGCATGTTCTTCTTTCCCGATCTGGTCAGATTTCGGCCACATGCCGTCGTCAGGTTGGGAAAGAAGAACATCCACGCCATCTGCAACGTAATCGCAC